>JAIPRK010000851.1:0-124529 GCA_025469195.1 Chaitophorus viminalis | reverse complement strand
TATAAATGAATAAATTCAACAAAGTTGAGAACCCCTGAAAACGAAATAAAAATTCTACTACCTAACCAATATAATGGGACGCAATTCATGTATACCTTTTTAGCGGGACGCAACTAAGGAGCCCCGCACGTTTTAGCACAATACATGATCCACAAATATCAAACTGACTGAACGTCATAAATGTTCAGTCGTAGTCTCGTAGCCAGACAATAAAAAGGCCATAGCTACTAAGATAAAAAATCAATTGTTAGGAAATAATAATTATCATACATAACTATAGTCTATAGACGATGTATAACCGTATATAGCCACTTTATATCCACACACAACACTGAAACTGATAATATCATCGTTCCCGATTATCGTATAGATGAGTATAATACCTAAACCACCATACCTACTGAACTTTCCTGTCAAGAAAATCATTTTATACCATATTTAACTTCTTAATTGAATTTGATAAATTAGTAAGATTTGAAGACACGCGTTCAAAGGTTATTTAACTTGCATTCATTATTAATTATTATATTTTATTTCTATTGCCATTTACCACGTCTTATCGATTGCGTACGTACCTATGTACGTTTGTAATAATATGCACCTATAATGATTTTCGAACTTTCTATGGCCAATTTATGTTTGGAATGGCGTGTAAGTGTGTTGATGATGACTTTAAGAATTGGGCAAGACTTTTTTCTGTCGAATGCATGATATCGGCAATTTCACGAATTCAGCGTAACGTATTAATATATTTAAATGTTCAAAAACTTCGTGTTTGTATAATCGTCAGAATAAAAAGGCGATGATTTGTGTACTTATAGCGGAGTAATTGTGTTTGCGTATCTTGCTGGTTGACACGTGGTGGACGTGGGGGGTGTCATAGATGTAAAATTGCGAGTTAAAAATTAACCGACGGTACGGGTTTGAACCTGTGACCACACGTGCCGAAAGTTGACACGTGACCAATGGGCCACCGCACGTTATCTTTCTCTTGCAATTTTACACATATGACACCCCCCACGACTACCACGTGGGGTCGTGTCAAATGGCTCCCCGGCGGGGAATCAAATCGTGGTCTCCCACCATGACCAATGGCCAAACGGGCGGACGGGAGCGGTCGGCGGCAGCTTCAGAAAGCTGTTCCGCCACATTCCCCCCACGGATCACCGCTAAACATGCCGAGCGGACCCCCGAGACATCGGTCATAGCACTCCGGCGGGGGGAACTACATCACCGCAATAAAAAAAAATCAAATTATACGCGAAACGCGGGCATGGCATGGATTATAGACATTATGGACATCAAAATAAAACAAAAACAATCAAATAAAACCAGTACAGCAGTACAGGCTTAAATCTTTAATCTTTTTTCTATGAGTACAGGTATACTACACAGTGGTAGACGATTGATTTCGCGATAACTTTTTCCCCGCCAGACCAGGACTATTTGACTATCCGACAGTTGATTAATGCGATTTATCAATGGTCTAATATAGGTACCAAAACATTATTTTTGTAAACCGGCGATTCTGTATTATATTATTTTTTTACACGACTAACGTGTTTACTTTCAGTTTCAATTACTCAGCGCACACTTTCATTGTTATCATTTTATGCGGTAACATTTCCAATGTCTACCTGTTATACGTCATTATTGTGTGGTTTAATTACTTGGAAGCGGTGGGTATCGGTGTGCGGGCCGGATGCGTATAATTATAATACGCGCACCCGGTCACCGAAATACTTCGCTGTGCGTACTCACACACCGACCGACCTGTGTATGTGTGTATACGTGTATAGCAGTTCAATAGAAGTGGACGGGATCGCCGAGCAAGACTATTGAACGCTAGTGTGCAGTGGGTGTGTAAGTGTGTACGTATGTGTGGTGTGTAGACTTAAAATTATTGGACAGGAGTTAACTATAAAATGGTAACACGGTTGCTGGTAAAAAATGAGTTGCTGTATTGTACACAGATAAATAATTATTACGGATACAAAGAATATATAAATCACACACACGCACAATAGAACTAGTAGTAATTAGAATATATATAAAATAAGTGGCGATTAGCGCCTATAATATAATAATTTGGCGATTTGCGCCCGCACAAAATACAAAATAAAATCGGCGATTTGCGCCCGTAAACAATATAATATATAAAAAAAACACAAGGCGATTCGCGCCCGCAGTATAATATTAAGAGTGGCGATTCACACACACACTATTAAGATAAAAAAAAAAAATACTAAAACAATCGTGTCTTAATAATAGTATATTTTGTGCACACCGGTGCTGACACGACTAAGTTCGATGCCAGACAAAATCTGCGGCAGCCGTGTTAAATGATAATCGCCGGCCGATCCGGTGGCGTGCGATAGCGCTCTAATCTAAATATTATATAATAATTCACAAAGACGAAATAATTGATACAAAAATAAACAATACAAAAATAACGAATATGTGCTGTGTGTTTGTGCGTGTATGTGTGTCGATCGTCGGCGATATACCCATATGTACGCTTTACATATTATGCTAGGCGCCGACAACCGGTGTTCATCAATTGCGCCAATTTTGGGACACTACCTGTAAAATATACCTCAATTGCGCCGGTATAAAAAAGGTATATTAAAAAGGTATACCTCAATTGCGCCGGTATAAAAAAGGTATATTAAAAAGGTATACCTCATTGCGCCGGTATAAAAAAGGTGTACTAAAAAGGAATACATCAATTGCACCGTAAAAGAAAATGATTAAATAAAATATAAAAATCAATATATCAAAATACAATATTAAGTTTATATAGATATAGTGTAATTTATATAGTTATAATTAAAATAAATTATAATAATTACTTTATAAAAATTATTGATTCTGTTATTGTAACTTGTAAGTTTTATTTTCTGAAAAAAAAAAAAAAACAAAAAAGAAATAGAAAAATTTTGATATAAATATAGATTTTCATTTAATTACTTTATTGAGCTTTTTTGTAGTGATAGCTTATCCTTTTTACAAATTCAAACATATCTTGATTTCCATTTCTGTCTATTGGTTGTAAAATCAATGATAATAATATAGTTTTATATACATTTAAATATTATACGTAGCTATCGATTGGCGCAATTGACATACTACAATTTATGATATTAGATTATCGATCGGTGCAGTTGATGTATACTTTTTTCCTATACCATATTTTTCCTTTCTTTACCTGCGATTTTCAGCGCAATTAATATATGCCGGCGGGTACCTGCGAAAAAAATAAACTACGTACGAAAAAAACTTCTACAACTTCAACGCGACAGTATAATTAAAAAAAAAAAAACCACTTAATCAACACGTCCATTGTGTACAAAATTGAAGTCATCAACGTTTTTTATAAATTTTACAATATTCACATTATACGCCGCGTATATTAAACACATTGTTTAGTGTTCACTGGTCACAAGAATCATACGTTTTGATCAAAAATGCCAGGATCGGAACAAACAGCCGTTAACAGTGCTTTTTTTGTCGCGTACCGCGTTCAGATTTTCGGTAATAGATTATAGTGGTAATCAGAAATACTATGAAGTAGGTATATTATAATCCTAACAGAAATGGAATTTACAGTAATATATTACCTCTTTTTGTGTAGTGTGTACACAAAGGAGGAAAACCGAATACGAACGACAATAATTATTATTATTTGTGCAGGAACCTAATAGACCGAATTTTATCTAATAATGGAGTCCACCTGATGAGCGATAAAACATATCGTACATATTCGAAACCGTTTGTGTGTGCTCGTAAACACAGGAACACGTACACCTTAGTGTCTTATTCTCATTTTGTTTTCGTCCGTTGTTCAACGTACTGTATGTATATAGTGTGTACCGTACTATGGCTGGTCTCAGTTGGTGAAAAAAAAAATGTATCCTAGCCGAATATGATAAGCTTCCAGAGAAGACGAACCAGAACTTAACCGCACTAAATTGGACATTGCGCAGTCAACATTGAATAAGTTACTCGAATCCCGTACCTAATGAATTTAATGAGTGGACCTAATCGCAAGATAGAAAACGCAAAGCAACGAGTAAAGTTTAGTTATAAAACTATACGTTTATGGCATTGCTATTTATTATATATTGTACACAGCTCTAGAGTCTAGAGCTTGCAGTCCACGAATCTTGTTGTGCTATCTATTATAACACGCTAGCTATTATTTCACAAGGGGCAGTTTTTTTCTAAATGCAAGTTTGGATAGGTTGAAAGATGATTATGATTATTATTATTTATAATATTAATTACATGATGAGGTTAATAAACATGATGGTTGTACTATTTTCAATTTTGTTTTCAATGTTAAAAATAAAACAGAACCCAATATATATATATGTATCTGCTGTGCTGATAATAATTGAGTAGGTAAAGAATTACCTATATGCATCGAAAAAGTATCTACTACCTACTAGTATTAAATTGTCCAATTAAATTTTGTGAACTACAAATTTATAACATATACCTATTAAATTATATAACCTTAGGTTATACTTTTAATAGTTATATGATTATTGTATAATAATATTACTTTTTTTTGAGAAATATAATATCCAATTTTGACATTACCCTGTTAATTAATATAATAAATAAAATAATGTTAATATAACCTGCTTAAAATAAAACTGTTAACATTATCTTACTTTAACTTACGTTCAAGGACCATCATATGCGACCACCCAATTATTGAATCTACTCGGTTGATATAATTAATACTAACCATAATCAATAGTAATATACATTTTTTATTTTAAAATAACAACTTGGGTAAATATTGAATATTTTAGTAATAAACTATTTTTAATTTAAAATCAGTGGCGTTCTCAGGATTTTTCTATGGGGGAGGGTTCTGCAAATTTACTTGAATTTAATAGTGGGGGCTCTGCCCCCCACACCCCTCGTCCCGTAGTCATAACATTTACAAATTGTGTGTTATTATGTGTAAAATAATGCAACCAAAAACTAAGCTTTTCAACATTCATATTTTAATAATCATTTTAAAACCATAATAATTTACCAAACATTTCAAAACACAATACTTTTAACTTTCAGTTCATGATCTCTATCCATTCTCTTTACCGTTTTACACTACTAACTACTTCTGTAACTGGTTAATTTATAGGATATTTTATTTTACTTTTTATTTAAAATATAAAACAATTTTATAAATTAGTTTAAATAATATATTTTGATTATTCATTTTAAGTTTAATTCAAATTAAAATGTTAATTTTTCTCGGTTTTTCGGACATAATGTCAAGAACTTTTTCTGAATCAACAGGAATCTTTATTATCAAATTATTAATGACATAATGGAATTTTAGTTTTTACCTGTTGATTATCAGTATTGTCATTTTCGAAAGGTTCACTTGTAATAGTAGAAGTAAAATCGATAGTTTTTTTTTTCGAGAAAAAATTTAAAATACCACTACTATTTCTTTTAATTTTAATAAATCAAACAATATTCGTACAATCGATAGAATAGAATAGAACGTCAGGTCGTCAGAACACAATATTGTGAATTGTCACTTTTTAATTGAAAAAATATGAAAACGTTTATAATAACAAATTGTAAATAACCACAGATAAAAGATATAGATTAAGTCTGTGTAAATAAATTAGATCATATACACTGGATAGAGCTAAGATTTAAAATCATAAATAACATAAATTAAATTGCATGATTATTTTAATATTTTATTAACAATTTTATTGATTAATATTTAAAATTGACATAAGTTTTATCCATCGCATACAATTATTAATCTATTATAAAATATACTTAATTAATGAATATAACATATACTTATTAATTATATATATATTTAATATGTGAAAATATACTGATTATAAAATGAAAAAAATAATATACAACCAATACAAATATATGTATATATATATATATATATAAAGTATATGGCACAAGTAAATAAAAATATACGCTTATAATAAGTAAAAATGTTATTGCTTAATGAATATAATATAACAATCTATGTAAAATATACAATTATAAAATAATAAATTTAATTTTTAAATATAATATTAGTAACATTTAACCAGATAACTACAACTATTAAGTTAGCCAAAGTATATTGTTTTATATTAGATATTTGATATAAAAAATTGTAATTGTTTCATTTAAGTAATAAAATAAATTATTGTACTTAAAACAAACTTCCTGATAAAAAAAATTAGTTCAAATCAGTCAGTATAATCAGTGTGTAACTTAGTACCTCACTTCATTTGAAATGAAGTTAAGCATTTTGACGATGAGTTGTTTGACATCATCTTGATGTGAGATTCTTTAACAAAACAGCCAACTTTTGTGATTTGAAATCAGTACGTAACTGAATAAAGTTGCTGAGTATTGAATGATCCAAACCCACCTATGCAATAAAAAAAATTGATTACAACTGGATAATATATACATTATACATGCATGTATTTAAATACTATTTACCAAAGTATCACCGTAGCAAACTTGTTTTAAGTTCTCATGTTTTACAAGTAATAAGTTACATAATGCATGCAAAGTATCAAATAAATCAACTACTAAAGATGACCCTAAATCTTTTATACATTTCCTATATTCATTCACATCACATATTGCACACATTGCACCTGAAAAAATATATTTTTAATAACTCAGAAAGTGATTATGTACATGGATTATGAACTCTTACCAGCAGAATTGTAAGTATATTGTAATAAGTGTTCATAGACTATGCGATGGAATTTTATTCCTAGTTCAGCCAAAACTAATTCGGCATTTTTAGTATCCAAACATTCACGTATATGTTTTATATTAGCACTCAAATATTGAACTACGCATTTACATGCCTGAAAATCATAAGGGTAGTAAATATTTTTGTAGCATACATTATTCCAAGTAAGAAGTTATAAACCCTAGACATAAAAGTCATTTTTAAGTGATAAATTTTAACTATAGTTATATATTCTATTATACTATATTAAATATTGTATTCGTTCATACAATTATTATTAGTATAATGTATTATAATATTATCTTTGAGGTATAGTGGTTAAGAAATAGAGCACCACTAGATAATATTATACTTGTCACATATTACACAGTGAGTTATTGTCATGACTCATGAGAAATTGTAAAATACTTAGAAATTAGACTATATTGTATGTTCTTACTACAGATGTCATGGTGTCAACATCAGTTTCTGGCTTAAAGTCTGTTTTTTTTTGTTCTGAAGTAAGACAAATTTTTATCCAACCAGTGATTGCATTTAAAGATCTAAAATAAATATAAATTTCTATATAAATGTTTAAAAATATTAATTTGTAACAAACCTATCAAGACCAAAATCAATTTTTGATTCTATTTGTTCCAGTTTTTTTTTCTTCAAACCAATACATTGAGAATACTTGGGAGTTGTACTAATACAAATACAATTTAAACATAAATATTAAAGGGATAAGAAGTAAACGATCAATACATACATAATTAAAGGGACTAAAGAATCTGAAAGTTGGTTTTCAAATAATAAAATGATCGCATTAACTTGTTTTATAACATCAAAAAAGTAAACATTCGGAGGATCATGTGTTTTAGCTTCTGGTATGGGTACCGACTGTACCGCTAGTTCCAGACCATAATCAACATAATCATCAATTAAATAAGATGATAATACTTCAAAAATTTGATAGCTATTAGATGGGATATCAGAAGATGAAGATAGCTGAAACATGTATAAAAATAAATTGTATTTTAACAATAGTTTAGTTAATATTAATTTTTTTAAAAGTAAATAATATTGAGCATATAAATGATAAATACCGTACAACACCTATCTAATGCTTGATTAAATTCTTGAAGAAGAGAAGTTGCTACGTATTCAGATAAAAATGTTTCACCGCCATAATCTTCAATATGCATAATATTGAAGTTTGTTCTAGTGCTAATGACAGTCTGCAAATCCCTACGTAATTCTTGAAATCTGAAATCCATAATGATAGTGATGAAGCATAATACACATTAGGAATGGTAAATAAAATTATAATTTTAAATTTTAAAAAATGGTCTATTACTTAGACTAAATGGATTTTCATCATCTATAAATAAATAACATGTAAAATTAATTATAACCAGGACCGTAATTTAAATTTGAGAGGCCTGGGGTTAACACATTTAGTGGAGCCTCCTCCAATACATGATTAACTAATAAAATTATCTTCCCCTTCCATAAATCCAATATTACAAAATGTGATGTGTTATTGTATTGAGTGCACCCTTTTTACCTTTGTTTTACTTTTTAATGTCCTTAACACAACCTTAAGGTTAAAACATAATCAACGTTGAAATAGGTCATACTTTTAATAATTAATATTAATGTAACACATATAAAAATGTACAATATCTATATACTAAAAAACATGTATACGATATACAATACAAAAATTATAATTATCAATAATGATGATCTTACAAATTGACATATATTTTTGCACTAAAGATAATATTTATAAGCAAATTAGTTATTAAATTATTGTAATTAGAAAATGGATTATTGTTATAGCAATTATACATGGCATATAATAATAATTTGTATAAGTATATGACTATATAAGTGTATATATGATGATTTCTATCATAGTATAATCGTATAATATTTTATGTTAATTTTTTCCATCACATTTCTATTTTAATTGGGGTTGTCTATTTAAATCACTATAAATAGATAAATAATATTAGCGAGGATCCTGCTTACACTGGCCTTAGGATGACCCTGATTATAATTATATTAGATACAAGTTTTACTGCCTTAATAAACGAGGATAGTGTTATTCTACTACTTAATTTAAGTAAGAGTATACTAAAATTAAAATGTATGGTTTTACCCTCCAACTTGAATTTGTTTTTTCTGATGTCCTTTAGATTCATAAAACCGTTGTAAAATTGTTAAAAATTTATCTTTAAGATTCTTCAATTCAGAACTGAAATAATGAAATTATAAAACAAACATGTTATTCCTTTCTAATTTATGGCAAAAATCAAAAAACTTACAAAAAATATGAATCCAAATACTTTTGAAATATGTTTTTTTGCATTTTATTTAAAAACATATCATCATTTCCAATATTTAAACGTGAAAGATTTTTGGATAAAACAGTGGTTCTAAAAGAGAAGAATTTCTTTATAAAATATTTATAAGTAAAAGAATAATTAAATAAATATACCAAGCATACTTTTTATATAGCTGGGAGAGCTTTTCTAAATAGTTGGCAGTATCTTTATCTTTTACCTCAGATAGTATAGTAATGATATAATTCTAAAAAAAATTAAAAAGAAATAAAGCACCACACAATGAAATAGTATAAAATACACATACCTGTAATTTAAGTTGATAAATGTTTAAAATAAATTTAGCCATAACTTGATCTGGATTAGGAAATACAGCTTCAATGATTTTGAGATTGGTTTCACAGATAGGAATAATATCAGCAAAGAGATTTTTCCCCGAAAGAGAATTCTAGTAAAATAAATAAGTTTAAAAATATAATGTTTACATTATAATTAGGATATTTAATATAATTAGTACCGCTTGACTATATTCGATGAATGCATCTACACATTGAGAATAGCCTTTGAAGTGTGTTAATATAGCTGCTACTTCTTTCATTCGAGTTAAATTTTTTCGAGAATGACATTTAATAAATTCTTCAATCAAAGAACGCTCAATTTCATCATACTTTTTAATTATCTTCATTTTGGCTTCTTCAAATCTAATATTTTAAGAATAGAAACTTTAAACTAGATAAAATTACTAAATTTTTTTGTCTTTAACTTACTTGCCTGGAGGAAGCTCTTGAGCTATAGGAAATAATTTTTGTATCACATCAGCTGCTTCATCAATCTAAATTAAACCCACATAAACAATAATAATAATAATAATAATAATAATAGTAATACATTAACAAGATTTGATTTTACCTTTGCTGGATCATTGAAAATATCTACCGACAGTGGTCCAGCAGACATAAATTCTTCTAAATACCCAATTAGTTTATGCACTTGTACAGCTCTTGAACGAGGCGTATTGATTGATTCAAGTTGATCACCAACATGAATAACTTTTGTGGCAACATAATTTATACGTTCATCCAAATTTTGGAATATTAATATTCCAGCCTAATTTAACAGTTGAAAACAGAATATATTATTGATTGCCGAAATTTCAAAAATGAATGAATTAAAACTACTTTATTTTGCTCTAGGAGACTTTGAATTTGTGACGAGTATAATGATTCTTTTTCTCGACAAACTTGTTCAAGTTTTTCACATTTTCTTTTCTGGCGTTCTTGTAAAAACTTTAAGTCTCTGAAATTCAAGTAAATTAAGAACACATTCATACAATAATTATTTTGTCAAGCCATAGTACTTAATTGCCTGGACAAATGTATCTTGAACATCGTCTATAATCGTGTTGTCATTGTCTTCACTGTTTCCGAATACTCGATAAGCTAAACGTTCAACAAATTCATCAGGATCGTATGGCTCCTAATAAAGAAAAGAATAGGCGATAAAAAAGAATACAGGCGAAAAAATAGTACACAATCAAGAATAGATCCTGGTGATATTACCTGTTCCATTTCTTTCATGTACTGTTGCATCATTTTGACACGGTTTATTGGTACCGTCGACGGGAGTTGAGAGAAAAACGTACAAACCAAATGGTCGGGTAGAAATCAAAGAAGCGTTGCACACATTTTTAGTACATGATAAATAATTGAAGACCGTTTGACGTGTAAAAAAATAAAAATTAATAATTAATTAAATAGAATCCCATAGGCGGTACGCGAATTCGGCCATTCGGTTATCAGCTTATCACGACACCGAATTTAGTGCGGTGGACGTTATCCTGCAACCGATAACACTACTGTACTCGCATACGTACTGATAACTTATAGCGTTTTCGATTTGACAATAAAAGTGTGCACTGAAATTGATCTGGCGTCTGGCACTACACTAGTGCGCGGTGCACTATGCACTCGTTCATTACAATCGAATACAAAAAAATATGATTGCATGTTTAATCGTTTAATCATGGATGAATAGATAACACATCATAATCATTTTGAACCATGATAAATAATATTTTACTGCCAATTTATTCCAAACAATAGTAGGGTTGTCACTTGTCACACTCACACAATCCATTATTGCTCATTAATAAATTAATTATTATTTATTAATAATAACAATTGTCATTTGTATTTTGTCTGATTGTCTCATACTTTTCCTCATACTCGTGGTCTGTATGTGGTATAAATTTAAAATTTTTAATATGTCTGATTCCGATACGGAAACATTAGACGTGAGTACCTATTTATAAAATTTCTCAGTTAAAATTCTTAAAATGTAAATAGATAACGATAACAAAACTCAAATTACCGGGGGAAAAAGGTTTAAAGTTCACAGTAATAAAAACATTAAAAACACTCACACCATCGGCGGTGCAGAAAGTGCGCACGAGCGTTGCACTGCAATTAAATCGAATACATAACACTACTCCAGTTCATTGAATATTGGTCAAATCGAATACGTTTATGCACTGAGTGCAAACACTGCGTCAAATCGAAAACGCTATTAATGTAAATTATTTGTAGTTCGTTCCCGGCATATTATCCATGGTAGTATGCCACAATCATGACGAAAAATCTTTTTTTTGTACTGAACGTATCCAAAAATTAACTATTGTCGATTCTCATGTTGCCTATATTTGTTTAATAATTCTATTTTTTGTCAAATTTTTGGAGGAAAAAATCAAAAAAGCAAAAACGGGGGACTAAAGTACACGTCTTGACGAAAAATTTAATTTAGTTTTCAAAATTCTTATCGCATTCATTGAACCTATCGGAAACGTCTAGTGTCTACAGTTCTATGTTGCGCGTGTGATAGACAGGGATAAAATATCATAATCCTCTTAATACGTACGACTGTACGACACTACGTATAGTCATAGTAAACATTTTTATTTTAATCTGTTCGCATCGTCCGTCGTGTATTGTACATTGTCTTCTAATGACGCTGTCTATGAACTATTGTTGTTAATATTTTTAATTTTACTCGCATCGCCGTATGCTATGGTTGATCTCCACAAAATATTGTAACCAATATTTTATTGTAATATTGGCAATATTGTAACCATCGTATCTATTTTGTCATGGCAACAAATGCAATATTGTAAAATGTAATTACTAATTAGTGTAATACTCATGACGGTTGCTGTCTGTAAATAAACGATAGGTATCGAATAAAATTACTGAGGTCTGATTTTTTTTTATTAGTTTTACATAATATTTACATATAAAAATGGAAATTCTTAAGTAAGTTGAAATATAATTATGTAATTTAATTAGAATATAATTGCTTTACTCCTACTAAGGACTATGGTTGAGTTCATTCTATACCTTATATTTTGTAAATATGTAATTTATATTAAAACTAATGATTATAGACGACCGGCACACTAACATTTTATTGAGAATACCCCAGAATTTTATTTGATAACAATAATTATACTTCAATTTGATAATATTAGAATACTGATAATCAAAAAAAAGTGTATCATTTAATAAGGTTTTCATATTTTTTTGTATTTAAACTAGTATAACAATCATTAAAACAGTACATCTTTACACCAAAATCAATAACTTATTACATTGTCCAAATCAGCTTTGATAATTATTCATAATATCTAATCAATATTATAATTATTTAAATTCTTTGGTGTTTTTAGACATTATGAATATTGCTGGTAAATTAGTATTTTCAACAAAGTGTTGATACGTAAAATATTGATTAGCTTAAATAAATTGATGATATTCATTTTTATATGTTAAAACATTTCCATATTTTGAATCATGTATAAGTTCTTAAATATATATTGTCTTCCCCTTTGTATATCTATACCATACTTGACAATATTTTTTCATGTGGTTCAAAACTAACAATACTACAAAGGATATTTTGACTAATTTAATAATATCAAAACAACATATAGGTAAGGATAATGAGAACAATTTCATTGTTTCTACACTAGCTGGATACTAATATTAACATTAGCCAGTAATCAATATCTATGGATAATATAATTATCTTAATCTCTATACATAAAAATGAATCCCTATTTCCTTATGTCATGGCATCACACGTGAACACCTGGACCAATTTCATTAATTCTTTTTTTTTATTGTGTTCATAATTGTTAGAGAAAGGTTATTATGTAATAAAAAATTAAGAAAGTTGCACGGTTGCTACTAATTCGAGCTTTAAAGGGTGGCTGACATTTATTTTTGTTGTCATAGGGACTCAAATTTTATTGGATACTGTATATTCATCATAAAATAAACAAAAAAATATCACTTTGGTAACCGGTAATAAAAAAAAAAATACCAAAGTATTAGGTACCTTAAGGCTAACCAAACATAGCTTGGCTCTAAAAATTATAAGGAGTATTCCATTAAAAAACTATGCCTCGACCAAGACTGTTCTGTGAAAAGCTAGGTAATTCAGCTTAAAAAAAAAATAAAAATATTTATCTATGATTAAAATTGTTAAAGATTTTCCAAAAATTTTTCAACCCTTAGGTTAAAAAATATTAAAGGGGTTAAAAGAGTAAAAAATGACTAAATATCCCTAGAAACGCTATGAAATCCATGTATATGAAATTTGGTCGGTAGTTTTGTTTTATGATATAGAGCAGTGTTTCTTAAAATTTTTGATTTATAGAAACCTTTTTGATATTTACTTCTATCGTGAAACCCTTACTTTTTCATTTTTTTTTTTTTATGTTAAAATAAATTAAAATAAAAATAACAAAAATAATAATTTCATACAATAATAACGTTTTTATCAATAAATACAGAATAGATAATATAAGTAGGTATAGACTATTCTGTTATTATTTAATTTTAATATATAAACATTTGCCCTTCCCTTTAGCCACTACTAATCTTAAGTTAGATTTTTTTAAGTAATTTTCTTGAAAATTTTGAAAAAAAGCATAGGAGTTTCATGAAACCCCAAAGTGATCACCGTGGAACCACAGGGTTCCACGTAACACAGTTTAAGAAACGCTGATATAGAGACACACTAAGAAACAATAAATGATAAACTTGATATTTAACTAAATTATTTATATAATACATTATATTCACATTATCCAATTCTTCAAATTGCTTAAAATATACATATTTGTTGTTATTAAATAAATTACTGAAAGTTAATGCAATTTTATGGTCACAAATAAATATAAATTATCTTGAAAATTCACATCTTATGTTGTTTATTGGATATTTTTTTAGATTCTGAATGTAGATGGTACTTGAGCAAATCAAAAATACAACTTTTTTCAATATTTTCTGAATGCGTCCAAAAAAACTATAAAAAAATTATACTTATCGTAACTAGAAAATATTGGAGATCTTTTTACTCAAATTTTTTTTATAAACCCTTCAATTTCAAATTTGTCTTAAATATGTTAAAATCACTTAATCGCGATGATTTGCAAGTTATTTTGTAGTTGAAAATTCATAAAATTTTAGATTCTGAACGTGTGATGGAATCTATTTATTTTACAATGATGTGTGTTTTGTTTTTATTTTTGTGTCTGACGACACCTTTTTTGGTAGTAAAAATGTTTCCATATTCTCAAACAGCAACTTTTCTGAAAGGAAAGTGAATGTAGATGGTACTTGGGCATGTTAAAAATGCAATTTTTTCAATACTTTTTAAAAAAATCGAAATAAACGATAAAAAAATTACAAAAAAAACGGGAAATTTTACGCAAAATCACGTTTTTACAAAATACATAGTATTTTGACATATTTTGACTTATTTATAGACAATTAAATTATCGATTTTTGTAAGTTTTTTTTTGAAGTATCTATAAAATTTATTTAGCTGTCCGAAAAATCTTGAAAATTTAATACAATTTTTATTATAAGTTATACTCATCGTAAATAGAAAATATTGTAGATCGTTTTACTCAATTTTTTTTTATAAGCCTATAAATTTCAAATTTGTATAAAATATGTTAAAATCGCGATGATTTGCAAGTTATTTTGTAGTTGAAAATTCATAATTTTTTTTCTGTTTATACTTAAGGTTCAAAATTTTAACATTAGGTTGTCAATAATCTTCAAAAATATATTAGAAAATTTCTATATTTCATAAAATATAAAATTTTATGACTGTTTGAAATTTAAATTTTTACGAAATTGCATACTATTACATTATATTTCAATTTAAATATATAACACTATATTATTATACACCCATTTTAGACCAAAATATCATCTCCGTTCAGAGTCGTTATTCGTATACAATGATACCCATCATTGCATTTAAATTTAACAAATCCATTGTGATGACCTATCCTATGAAAGAGGTGCACTCCAACTGTACAGCAGAGCGAGGCCCATCCGGTTCTTTTTTTTAATTAGTTTTAGTAATAATAAATTAATAATTGAATTATTTTATTTAAAAAAATGTATATTATAATTAAATTGATTACAATTTATTTAGTAAAAAGTGACCATGATTAAAATGATAAAATATTCATACAAAAATAAATTAAACTTAAGTATAATTGAGTTTATAGATAGCTTAAGCAATCTTAAATTTCCTTAATATGTACACAAATAACTTAAATTATAATAAGTTATGTTTATATTTTTTAGGAAAGATTGTTTTGAAGTACAGATATCTGATTCAACAAACATATTGACAGAAGTTAGTTATAAATTAAAACTCTTTGAATTTAAGCATATTTATCAAATCCAGAATTTCATTATATTGTTTTATTAAAAATTTTAATTTTAGGAAGGCTATATTAATTTATGCAGAAGATATGGTACAGTTAAACATGTCACCATTTGTAATACAGTCAAAGAAAATCAAGCATTTATTGAGTTTGAAGATGAAGCGTTAGTATTTTTCTTTTTTAATATATTTACATTACAATAGTTCAGTTTAACATTGGCATAAAGAGAACAAAATAATTTACAGAGTTTGATGGGTCAGATTATACATGAAGGAAAGAACCTCTTTCTTTTCCTTCTTACATAATATTTAGAATTTACTTTATTAATAAAATATATATATATATAAATTGTTATTATTTTTAAATGTGTATAAGGAAGAAAAAACCAAAAAAAATAAACAATTAAATATTATAATATTTAAAAATATATGTAAAAAATATACATAAATATACAACAAAATAAATAAAATATATGCTTAGCCTTCAGTATTATATAATATATATGTAATATTTAAGGCTAAGCATATTTTATTTATTTATACATCTTTTCTTATATAATATATACTTTATAATTATATCACCATTTGAATTAGTTATTATATGCATTTTATGATAGTGCTTATCTTATTTCTTTTTATCTACCAGAAAAATTAAATTTTAAGTTCAATTATACCTACCTATTATTTTACAGTTCAGTGTATAACCTTTTGGCTGAAAAATCAGAATTTCCATCTTTTTTAAAAATTGAACTCTCTCATCGAATTAAAACCATTGATGATTCAATTCTTGGAAATGAAAATCATAAAATTGTCGAAAATGAGAATCGTGAAGGGATTAAAAATGAAAACCATAAGCATATTGAGGATGAAAATCATGAAGATATTGAAAATGAAAAATTAGAAATTGAAACAAATGGAGATACAATTAATAGTGAAAACATAAATGGCAATCAAAATATTAAGTAATTTTATTATTTCTCAATATATTACCTATATAATTACCTATATTACCTATAATTACTTATATATCAGCCATTACCTAGTCATAACCAACAACTCACCAGGACCTATTACATAAATAATTTTATAATATATAATTATTTATAGGTTTATAACTTATAAACGTGTAAACTACAATTTTTTTTACAAATAATTAAATATATTATTGAAATTTAGGCTTGAATAATAGAGCATGTCAGTATGTTAAATTATAATTTTATGATAGACCTATTAAATCACTATTGTTATTTATTTTACAGAAAATCGATATATTTTGGACCTAAAGTTTCAGGAAGTACCTTAATAGATAAATCAATTCAACTTAAATTAAAAAATCGTACCATGTTCCATAATCTTGATAATGATGACATTTTTGGAAAGCCAATGAATATTAAATGGGAAAAAATAGAAGAGTAATTCAAAATATAGTTATATAACATAAACTTGTACTAATTATAACTAATTATAATATAGGCCATTATTTGAATTGAATAATGAAGATTTTTATCATCGATTTGAAAATTGTACTGGTGGTCAAATTAAAATAGAGAAAATGTTAAGTCCAAAGATTTTTACTGGTTGGCCTACAGTTTTTGATAATCAAGAAAATGTTCAAGATATATTAAAATCAATTAGCAATGATATTGAAGTTTCAGAACCATTAAAACTGTAAGTGATTGTTATTTGACAACTATTTAGTTTTTAATTTTTAATAAAAATTTAGAGATAACTTGAAAATTGGAATGTTAGTGGGTGCATTTGATAATGCTACCAATTTGTATGGTCGTGGTTATGTAACAGTAGTATCTGGTAATACCGTAAATGTAGCAATGAGTGATTTTGGTAAAATAATTAATACCATTATCATTCGAGTCTTACCAGAGAAATATACTAAAATACCAGCTTATTCATTTAAAATATATTCCAAAAACAATGCTATATTACTAAAAGTAAGTTTAAAGCAAATATACATTATTTTTTTTATAGTATTTATTTTTATTTATTTTTTTATTTAGGATAAACCTTATGTTTTTAAAGTACACAGTGCATCTTTTGAAAGAATTGTTCTAATTGTGTTTAATGAAAAAAAAGAAATTAAAGTACAACTGAAGAAATGGCTACCAACTGTAGAAGAATTTGGTGTACCATATATTGACTCTAAAAGTGATACTTTTGTAGAGTTGTTAAAATTAAAAGATATGAATTCAGCATACATAAGATCAAGAGAGAAACTCCACATTGATTTATTTTTTTCGTTTTGGAACTCTATAGCTGCTTATTGCTATAAAAATTGTAATTATTTTATTGTATTTAAATTAACATTTATTATATATATTAATATTAATATTGTATCATAATATATGATATAATATTATATTATAATAATCTATAAAAAAAAAAAAAAGATTAAAAACAATAATTGACATGTATTGAAAATAATTGTTATTAATTTAATTTAAAAATGTATTTTGTTATAGCTCAACCTTTAAATAGAGAACCACTTTATGGAGAAATTGTTGGATTTAAATCTACCTTAAATAATAATTATGTCAGAGGCAGAATTCATAAATATTTAGGTGATAATATTTATTCTGTAAAGCACATGGACAATCCTTATAAAGAAATTATTAATTCATCTGAAATGATACAACTAAAATTTGAACATAAAAGTGTTAGTATTTTCTTCTTATTGATATTTTATTAATATCTATCTACTATATTATTTTCATTGATTTATTAATCAAAAACTTATAATTAATTTGTATAACACTGCTAATTATTTTTACTGTTTAATACTAAAACCGTGCATTAAAATATTTTTCAACATATTTTCATATATATAGTATATATATTCAAAAAATATATATATCATGTATACAAAAATATTAGAGTTTTAGAAAAATTATGTTGATATGTGAATTTAATGTAATTTAAAAATATTTTATAGTTGCCTGTAAGTTTTTTAAAAGTAAAATTGAAAAATGCTTTACAATATCCTATCCAGCATGAAGCGCAAAAATTGATTGAACATATTATCGGTATTCGCCTCTCAGTGGTTAGTTTATAAATTTTAAAAATAAATTTAATATTAAATACTATTAATCATTAAATTTAATACAATGTTTTAGCACTATGATGAAACAAAAATAGATGGATGGAAAGATGTGGATTTAAATATAACCATCATTAAAGAAAATCTAAATGCTATGCTCTCGAGTTTAGTTGAACCTTCATGGTTTGATGATAAACATGGTATGTAGTAAATAATACATTCTAAATTAAAAAACTAATATATATAAATAATATAAACCTAATCATTTATTTAGCTAGTGTTACATAAACATCTTAATAAGCTAATAATCAATAAATATAGAAATACCTGTTTTTATATCTAGCATTTTGATTGTAATTTAAAATGTTTTTAATGTAAATTAGTGGAAACAACAACCGAATACCCTAGCCACGAGCATTTAAAACATAATAAATTGGTCGAAAAGTCTGTTGTAAACATGACATTTGTTATGTATTATAAAGGAATATTTTACATGAGAGATAAGTTGTTTGGAAAATCGTTTTCATTGTTATCTAGTATGATTAAGGAATATTGTGATTTGAGCTTAAATCCATATGTACCACACAATGGAGAAATATGTCTTGGCCTATTTCCAGGTGTTTATATTTTTAAATATTTTATAAATATATAAGAATTTTATTATTTTTTTTAATTTTAGATGGTATGTGGTACAGAATTAAATGTGAATATTCGAAAGCTGGTGAATTGGCTGAAGTATATGCCATAGACTTAGGTATCATCGCATACTTAAGTTTTAGAAATATTAAAAAACTACCTGCAGAAATGTTATTTCATCCAAGCCATGTTTATCAATGTATTTTAGGTATTTTTTGTTATTATTATTATTATTATTGTTTCATATGTGATGGATTTATTGATTATAATTTTTTTTTTAGATTACAATAAAAAAACTGAACCTAGTAAATTAGAATTATTGGTGAAGTATGAAAATACTGATTGTGAATTTACAATTGTGAAGAATTTGGGTGATAATTATTATTTAATCAAATGTTCATTTCTGGAAGATATTATCCAGTAAATTGCTTATTACATTTTTGTTTATTAATATTATATTAATTTTTCATAATACTATCTATATAGTATACTGATAAAAAGTATCTTAAGTAAATCAGATTTAATATTATGCTGAAAATAAGTTATTTTTTAAGAAATAAATTAAAGTTAGTTTTCTTTATTTTATTTTATTTTGTTTGTTTTTAATATTATATAATCGTCAAGGTACTGAAACTAGTTCTGACTTCTGAATGCAAGTTTATTTTTTTGTATTCATTATTATTATTTGTATACATTAGGAAGATAATATCAGATTCCCAATTTTAAAATAGCAGTATAATATTTGTAGTCTTAATATTGAGCTACTTCTATTAGTATAATATATGTCTTATAGGTATTATTGTTTAAAAATGTATAATAATAATTTATGTTTTGCTTTTTCATTTTTCAAACTATAAAATTTAACTAGCAAAATTTTGATTTTCTGTAATATTAAATATTTTATTTATTTGACTGATATAGATAAAGTTTATTTATAAACAAATTAACAAATTTAAAAAAAAAAACTGTAACCAGTTAATGCTCACGTTAAATTAAATTATTTGGCAATTCTGAATATTGAAGCTTAGTTGATAATTATTCATTAAACTACATACTGTACTAATGGAAAATTTTGCTGGAATGCTGGATCACTAATTTCCCAAAAAGTGTTAACCTAATTATGTTCATTTTTTTTTCTTAAATATTTATATTATTATTGTTTTATCTTTAATATGTTAACCATTTGACATTTAACTATTAGATAATAAGAAAAATATAATAAATACATTTTTACAATTTGCTTTGATTATTTTGCTATTACGAATGTTACTATGAGTACCTATTTTTAATAATCACTAGGGCTCGGATTTTTATCTAAATACATATTCGTACTGGGAAATCCAACAGGGTATTAAAAAAAAAAGGGGGATCCAGGAGACAGTGAAATCCTAAATATGCCACTTGATAATACCATTGATTATAAATACTATTTATTATATATTATTATTTATTAGTATTTATAATCAATGGTAATACATTGCGTTCACCCCAGAGCTGTTTTTTGTAACAAAAAAATTTTAATAACAAACCATTTTCGGTTAAAAATTAAAAGTGTGCTATTATTATTTCTTGCTTTATGATGAAACTGGGTTGTAGGTATAGGTTTCCACGGGAAATAATATTACCTATGCTGGTGTTTCTTAATTTTCCTTCGGCTCTTCCCCCGAGACTAAACATCACTTAATTTTGTGAGTTTTTCACCGATATTGAAAAACAAAAAACTCGTTGAAAAGTATTAAAATTTACTCGTATGGGGGGGGGGGCATTAAACGAAATCTAATCTACTTTACAGTGAATCGAACGGGCACGAGTAAGATAGCCGACGATAAAACAGTGTCTAATCGAATATTTTTGTATGCGTTGACCACACAAATGTCATGATCTATGTGTTTGCGCCCGGAGTGTAAACTGTAAGTAAATTGAAACATTTTTATTATTATACAATAATAATATGTCCTATCACCGTAGCAGCGGATTAGTAAGTAGTAATACTTCTGTATTGGAGCAACTAATGGTAATAGTAGTAATGTAATAGTCACACACACAATCACCAATCACCATAACCGTTAGTTGTATATTTTCGTCGTTTTTATATAGTTTGTGTAATCGAATAATTGTATAGTGCAAGAACTGTAAGATAACAAAATTGTTAGATTGTGGCGCGACGCGTTATCGCCTGCCGCCGGATCGCCGGTTTTACCCAGACTTTAACCAGAATGTTATTTAATATTTATCTAGGAACCGAGAATAATTACTACTCGAGAGATCGTCCGCCGTAGTTGATCCGAATTATTAATGTTTTAGTTTTTTTTTCATCATAATTACGCTAAAATTTTACTGCATATTTTATATATTTGAGGTTTAGGCACGTATTGCTACATTTTTCTTAATATGTCAAATCCAGTGTGCGATAATCGCTGCTGAGATTTTATGTTTTCAGTATTTTTATTACAATCCTGCGCTCAAATCTTAACTTATTATTACTACTCTGTGTGTGTGTGTATTTTTATATAAGCTATAGGGAACAATCTGGCCAGCCTGCGCTCCAAAAATGGTAAGTTTTTTTTATACATTAATTTAATATCTATACGGTATCCCCCATATTATATAATGATATTTTATTATTATCATTGGTTGTGCCGAACCGGGAATTTATTACGCGCAATTATATATATTTTTACCTGTTGGGCCAGAAGGGCCGTATTATTATTATTATCATCCATATGCTATGATTTATGAAACCGTTCTGTATGTTGCTGCGAGTTTAACTATTTCATTTGTGTATTTTTATTACCATTTATTATACAGCAACAATAGGACACGATTTATTGCTAGTTTGTGAGAACACACCCATACGCGTACACACTTCATTACAACACATAACACACATCTATCTATTAAGACACGTATCTCATAGTTCTACAGGCGTTTGCCCGGCGATCTCGACCACTGTTGTACAAACTACTACACTACTATACAACCAGCTATTCCATTACTATTTCAAATCCATGGTGTTTAGCAAGAATTTAGCGTCTAAGCGCGTGTACAAAAAAACCGTATGCTCTTGGCCCGTCTACTATGTGATTTACAAAGAAACACTATAGATAGTTCTATAGTTCATGGTGTTGACATGAGATCGTTACCGATATCACCAAAGATAAGCGTGATAAGACGATTGCTTGTTTGGATTTATCTTGTACAATATATAGCATAGACTTGGTGCCTTGTATATGGTACAATGGAACATTGCCTACTACTTTTTTGGTGGCTGTTGAATGCTTCATGCGCAGCAATCACATACATGTGTGCATAATTCCTTTGTTTGAGAACTGAGTTTAACGCCAAACCCGTGAATAGTAGTCGAACACCTAAAGTGGATTTGTAAGTAGACACTGGGTAAATAGTAGTTTACAAATGTTATATTAAATTTACATTGCGATAATTAACGTCATTTGTTATAAATCATCCACCAATTATTCAATTTTTATCATTATTAAAGAAGTAGTATATTAACACAATATCTAACTATTCATTTTTAGTACTAAATTAAATTAATTTGTTATAAATAAGTTATAAATCTTTGATTTTGTATTAAAAAAAAAAAAAAAAGCATCTTCATTATGTGTGAAAATAAATTTGTAAGATAATTTTGAAAAATACATGTTATAGTTGAGAATAGTTAATTATACAATATTAATTTTTGGAATTGGCAATTTCTGGAACAGTACATCCAAGATGGTTATTTTCTTTTATTGCTTGTTGCAAAATATAGTTCCATTCGCTACACCGTTGCATAGTGACTGCAGTGGCGCCAAACTACTTTTAAGCAGGTGGTGCAGACACAAATTGTAATCACCCACCCCTTCTTTGACAACTTCAAAAATATTATTACCATTTAGGTTCAACATCAATATTTTGTGCTATTGAGTTGAATCGGTTTTCTATAGCCATTATTACAGCATCAAAGGCACCAAAATAAGTATCAATTTTAAATTTGAACTTATGAAACAATTTGATTCCTTGAATATTTCTTCAAATACATTTTCAATTTATTACAAATTATTTCAATGTATTTTCAATACAATTTTAGGTGGTGCAAATGCTCCACCTTAAGAAAGTATTTGGTGCCACTGAGTGACTGGATTACCAATAATGATAAGCAATGCTTTTGCTCTAGAAATTGCAACATTGATGCATTCTTTGGCTACAAGAAAACCTAGTTTAAATCTTTCATCAATAATATTTCCTCTCAACAATTGACTCCTGACCATAGATAAGAATGACCATTTTCTCTTGGCCTTGGAACTTTTCTACTGAACCTATTTTACGTAATTGAACATCCGGAAAATACATTCTCAATAACTCTTTGATTTTGGAAATCTACGCCAAACAGAATAAAATAAATTATAAAATTAAAAATAATAAGAGCGAATATAATTTAATACTCTTGAAAAATTGTATTTACTTGACTACTATAAGGAGTAATAATTTCAATGTTATCAGCTGATATTCCAGCTTTCATTAGCCGTGTAACATACATTAACACTTGAAAAGCTTCTTGAGCATTAAACCATAAAGGATTATTAGGCTCTCGATTGTTTTTTCCTATGATACCATGCACAATAATTGGTCCTTTACAACCAATTTCCCAGTTGGCATTTTCATTTAAATTGTTTAATAATATTCTTTCTGGTATATTATCTTCCAATTGCTACAATAAGTAAAATTAAAAAGTAAAAATTAAAAAATAATTATAATCTTTATACTCAGAAAAAAATCTAGAATTATTTTTATTTTTTACAGTTACCACGAGTAACGAGTTGTAAAATAGTTTACTGTAATTATGTAAAATTTCTGGTACAGATTGATAATTTTGAATCAAATGTGTAATGACTTTCGAGTTATAACGTTGTGTTCTGGGAACATTGTAAGATCTCTCTGATATGAAGGATAGTTAATAAATCGAAGTAAAATAGGCTGTTCCAAATCATTAATCCTTGCTTATTGTGATGTAATCGCAGGTCCTAACTGCTTGGGATTTCCAGTCAATACCACTTGTCCATCTTGGCTAGAATCCAAGAAGGCTGTAAACTAATTGAAAACAATGAAAATATTGAATTAAATTAAACAGCACAGAAACATACAAAGTGGTAATAATATTTCTGGTTCCATTGATTGTCCTGCTTCATCAATGAATATATATGTAAAGGTTCCGCTTTTCAAACCCATCATGTACAGTAAACCAAATATGCTTTCTGTGGTTAGAATTATGCGTAGCTTAAGAATATCACTTTTTCCAATGAACTTTGGATCTGTAAAATATAAGTACTTTAAATCTACTTGGAGTAACAACTATTGTTTATCAAATGTATCGTTTACAGTCCAATATTAATTGAATATTAAGAAACATTCAATCACTCTTTTTACCTGGTTTAGTATATTGAACTGAAGATTCAAGTTTAGGAAAAACACAATATTCATCAAAATCCATATTATATGCAGTACTGACATAATGATTATAATCAATTAATCATTTCAAAACGGTGCTATTGAACAAACCAGTCTTGACGAAATTACTTAGCATTAAATCAACGGCAGAATTCGTGGGAGCACAAATTAGCAATCTAATAATATTTAAATACTTTTAAATGTATGAAAGAGAAAACAAAAAAAAGTTCCCTAGTATTTTTTAACTTGTTCAGCATAAGAGGTAATATAATATGTATTACAAGTTTTATTTGAATACTCACTTGCTTTTGGGGAATTGTTTGTAAACTTGAACGATGGATTCTATTAATGTAATGGTTTTTCCAGTACCAGGTAGTCTATAAATATTATATGGCATTGGTCTTCCTTCACCTTTCAGAATGTTAATTACTGCAGATTTTTGTTCAGAATTCAACTTTTCATCAAACCATCTGATTTTTGGCATTTTCATTAGTGAATGTATTAAAGAATCGCTTTCCAGGTTTAAATTATTTCTACAGTTAATGTTATCATTGAGGCTAGTGATTTCCAATTTCGAAGGCTGGTATTCCCCACAATGCTGGTACGGAAACAAAAATGATTCTCCTAATCTATTTTCTTCCCATAATTGATCAATGATTTCATGAAATTTTCGAATCATCGTTCTAGAATTGAAGAAATGTACACTATACTCCCAATGGCCATAGATAGAGTGAAATTCTGGATAAAATTTTAACCATATTTCTTCTGCTAAAATCTTATGAATAATACCTTCATATTGTTCACCTAATTAAAAATTTAGTTAACTTATTACTCTTATTTTTACTAATTCTTGAAGTTTATACTAGATTATTGAAAATAAATAAATTTAATATCTCATAAAACAAATTTAACAAAGGTGTATAGTATTGGGATTTTATATAATTACAAATAATATAAAAAAAGTACTTCTAAAACATGATTAATTGATAAACAATACATTTACCTAATCTTTTAGTGCAGTTTGGTGGATCTGTAACTATGACTCTATCACCACAAGCTAATGAAGGACGTTTTTCAGAAAGATCAGATATTTTTAAAACCAAATACTCGCCAGCATGTTCAAAATGTATTCTATTTTTAGAATATTTTTGAACTCCAATTAAAACCTAGAAAAATTAAAACATTTTTTAGACAAATTTAACATTTATTTACTGTAAAAAGTATACATTTGAAATTGCTATTTTATAACTACATTTCCTCTACTTAATAATTTACAAAATATCATGAGTGTCATTAACATAATATGTTAATATTATTATAGTAAATAACTACATATAGTATGATTTTCATGACATAAAATAAAAAAATATTATTTGTTGTAAGTTAATTGAATTTTAACAACTATGGAAGACTTAATTACGCTAATAGAGGATAATAAAAACATGTTGCCCTGCTTATTTCACAGTTAGTAATGTGTCAGATAATTAATTGTATAAGTAGTGTCTTAATACCAGATCAACAAGTAATATAAGAATTCTCACCTTATAAGTAATATGATAGTTATAAATTTAATATTTACTTCAATTTCTTCGATGAATAAAAGGCTATACAATTTTGCTTTGTAATTATGGTAGGCAAGAGTTTCAAAAGCTGCAGGATAAAATTTTTCAATATTTGATTTCACTTTGCCGGATATATTTCTAGAATAACAAAATAATTACAAATTTAATTCACCATATGTTTAAAAATAAAAATAATCAATAGTTTTCATTATTCCTAAATATATTTATGTTAAGAGTCATTAAAAGAATCATGTTTAAATGCAATTTACATTAAAGTGATTGAATAATTTTAAAGTAATAATTTGAATATCAAATATTATAGTCTGTATGTTTAGTTCAGTAAAATATATTAAAATATAATTATAATTTTCATTACATATTCTTTTCATCATCTGCCCAAAAACATTTTTTAAGTTGAGATGGAATATTCCAATCTCCAATTTTGACACTGCTTAATTGTATCCTCTTTTTGTAAATTCCAGGAACGAAATAATCATTTTGAAATTCAAATAACCTCTTATAATATTTATAAGAAAATTATCAATGAATCTTGCAAACTTGTATTTTTCAAACATTATTAACACTTACTTTACATTAATATTTCTGCGAGGAGTATATACACCGGAATTATTTGGTGAAATAATTAATCTATTGTCAATAACATCAATAGTAATTCCTACATTGTAAGTTATATCTTTGAAAATAAATATAACCTTCTCAATAGATCTTCCCAAATATCTAGACAAAAATAATACATACATTATAAGTATTAAGTAATTAGTGTTTACTATGCATATTCATTATTTGTATTTCTATTATTTTTTTATTAGTTTTTCTGTAACACAATCATAATGTTCAGATAGACACTAGATTAAAACTTACTTTCCTTTGATATTTATGTCAAAAGTATTCTGTGAGTCTGTACCAATCATTAAGGGTAACTTAATTTTATTGACAACTGACAACTGTGATTTATTTCCTTGCTGAGTGTGATAATCAATTAACTCTTGCTCTTCCACTAAGCTATTATTCCTAAATAATATCTACAATGTCCAGGTAGAACAGATATATTGAGTGAAATAATTTTTTAAATAGAAATAAAAGTAGCATATATCATCAATATCATTCAGCAAAAGAGAAACAGTATAATACCTGTATTGTCAATTCATGATCATAAACAATGAATTTAGGTGTATCACCCAATACTTTAATAGTAATAGGTAGGGAACAGACTTTATTGTAATAAAAAAATCAAAATATGTACATAAATATGTAATTAATATTATTAAAATATGTAAAAAAAATTAAAAATATGTATATCGAAAAAATGTATTAGTAGGTACCTACTGAAAATTACAAAAAAAAATATTTTATAAATAAAAGTATTACAAATGATGCAGGTATATAAAACTATTATTCCGGAATAAAGCAATGAGAAACAACATATTGTTGAAGGTTTGCAAATGAAAAATTGCGACTTTTTGGTTGGAGAATACTCTTGTATTGACTAAAAGATCGTTCTACGTCAACAGATGTGATAGGGGCGTAATTTATGTTCACTATATAAGAAGGAGTGAATTCAATGTTCAGAGATCCTTTTTGGTTTTTACCAATTAAAATATTTCTGATGATTTTAATAGTTTAAAATCCTAAATTTTTTTTAATGATATTAAAAAACACTAAAATAAGTACTAAAATATGTACTTATTTACCAAATATGTAAAAATATGTATTTATACCAAAATATATAAAATAAAATTGGGCTTATTTTAATAAGAATGATCTGAATCGTGCACATTTTTATCAGATTAAAAATATCTCATTCCAATAAAAATATGTATTTACAATAAAATCCGTTCCCTAGTAATAGGATTTCCATCATCTTTTTTATTAATCTGATTGATATTTCCAGTTGGTTCATTACTATTGAGAGTAAACTTCACAGACTCTTTCAGTCCGACTCTGAAAAAAAAAATTGTTAATAAAAGGATGATGCAAGTTCCATTGTAGCTATAAATGGTTGTTGTACATTGGTGCTTGTTGGTGAGAATCTTCTGATAGAAAGCAGCTTACAACTTGCCACTGTTCATTCGATTTTTTTTCTTGAAGAGACATATCCTGACGGCTCTGTTTATTTCTATGCAAGGAAAGTTGCGAATTTCTTCATCAGTTTTCGGCTGATAGTGATAAATATTATTTATCAGACACTTATCGGCATGGGCGCAACTAGGGGAGGGACTTAGGAGTGCTTAGCATTCCCAATATCAAAATTAGCTGTACTCAATTTTCTGTACCGGTTTTTACAACATTGGTAATAGTAAAACTTCTGATTTTACAAATAATAATTTATTGACTGCTAAAATTGATAAATTATCAAAAATTGTTTTTCTGTTATTTTAAAATCTAATGGTCAAAGGAAACATCAAATGTGTTTATTACCTATTAAAATGTACCGTGTACACAATACGTAGAATCAATAGGTTTTATTTTAAAATCTCAGGATTTTGTGATTTTTGTGATAAAATAACTATTAAGTTATAACACTGCTGCGTAATGAGTAATGATTAATAGCCATATTTTATTGGTGTATTGAATTTTAATATCGTCTATTATGGCTTTTGATTTGCTTAGGAATATCCAAAATCAAAATTTGGTCCACAAAATCGCGCATTTTCTTTTTATTATGCTAAATTTGAGTGATTAGAGTATAGTATCAAGAAAAATGCTGTATTTTGTTATGCTTGCCGCATGTTTGCAAACAATTTTGGTTATACTGAAGATAAATTTATCAAAACTAGGTTTAATAATTGGAAAAAAACAAGTTCTTTAATTACTATTCTTATACTTATTACTCGGTTATTATGTGACGTCTATTACAATTGTTTTATTTTTTTAATTAAATTAATTTACAGTTATCTTCAAAATTAATGTCTCATACTGGTACTAAAATACATGTACAGAGTACTATAAGATTGTCTGAATATGTAACCCGTAAGAAATCAGGATCTGTTGTATCAAAAATGTGTATAGCTAATAAAGTTTTAATAGAAAAAATAATGACTGTAGCATGAAACTGCATGATTACTATCAAACCTGATTTTGATATTAATGATATTAGCAAAATGATCGAAAAACATGTTTATCCCAATCTTTATAAGTTGTTACAAGTAGCAATAAGTATTCCTGTAAGCTCAGCAACTTGTGAACGATCATTTTCTTCTATGAGACGTATCAAAAATTGGTTACGAACCAGTATGCTACAAGACTGTTTCACAAATTTGGCAGTATTGAATATCGAGAGAGATGTTGTTAACTCTTTAAATGATGAAGACATTTTAGAAGTGTATTGTACTAAAGACAGAAAATTTTTATTAAAATTATTGAGTTGAATTTGTGTATATGTACCAATAAATATGTATTATGATTTATGAGGGAATAAGGGGTGTGGGTGCGTACCTTCCGCGGGTCTGTGTGGTCTTGATATTTTTAGCCCCCCCCCCAAATAAAAGCTCTAGTTGCGCCTATGCTTATCGGTGTCCAATATTTTTGTCACAATACCATTCATATATTTGATTTCCATTGTTGGGTCCAAAATATACATTACCTAAATACATTACCAACAAGAAGTGAAGGTTATTTATTAAAGTGTGTTATACAAAAGTTAAATTAGTTAATTGCATTCAAATCCTGTTATTTATAATAAATACTCATGAAACGATTTTTTCAATAGACAGTGGAAACTTAATAAATTTACCAAACATTCTGATTTACTTTTGAAACAAGCCAAATTAATATACTTCTTATTCTAAATACTTCTAAGCATTTGACAAATTATATTTCTATAAAGAAAATAGTAAGTCTAAAAGAATCACTTTGATATTGGTTTCATAGTATTTGGCTATATTTCTTGCATATTGTACGATTAAACCAAAAATGGATTTTTACTCAACATCATAAAAAGAACTTTAAAACTATATAGATAGTAAATAGATTAGACATGAGAGCATGAACTTCCGAACCCCAAAGCGTCTATGAACTATGACTGTAGGCTTTCTAACATCTAAAGTAGATAAAAATAGTAAAAATGGTAAGTTTTTTTTTTTCGAAATAATGAGTAAATTTTAGTTATATTTTATTAATAAGGATGAGAACATGATTTTAGGCCAAATTCTTAGGTAATAGCAAAACTAAAAAAAGTAATAAAAAGGTAATAAATATCAAGTAAATACTAGTTACACTTATAATTTATATTTTTAATTTTTAATTAATAATTATTTTAATATTTTATAAATATATATTACTATTATATTATTTTATTTTAAAGAATATTTCAAATTATTAATTATGATTTATTAATTTATTATTAATTAGCCTTGCGAAAATCTAATATGTTTTGATATGTCACATGATTTATACGTTATATCGGTTTGTATATCTGGTTCTTAAGTTTTTATATCGGCAATATGAATCAGAATATTATATATCAGAAAAAAGTGTTATCTACCCAGCTCTAAATAAATAAATAAATAGTGGATAAATAAATATCCATCTATATGCAGAAGTTATTCACTTCTATTTGAACTAATGATCTCGGTCATAATCATATAAAAATAATAAAAAGAACTTAGCGGCCACTAGACACTTAGACAACAAACAATTTCAGACATTCGTCTACAATGAAACTAAAACAAGAATGAGATTTTATTTTCCAATTCAATTCAATAATGTAATTATTATGATATTGTATCTATCACTATCAATATTCTTCATTTTAATTAGTAACGACCATTAATAATAGATTTTCCCAGGTTTAACTCTATTAAGAGCATTACAAAAGGGGTAAAAATGGAAATATATGAGCTAGTTCGAACCACTGAAGGTAAGATTATAAAATTCGGTCAGAAGTTTTAATTTATGATAAAGAGAACCACCATTGTATTACAGTGTATCTTGATAAATTACAACTTTTAACTTGGTTTAATTTGCATTCATATATTCATAATACTGGCAAATTCAATTCTGGGCAACGCCAAGTGAGGAAAACTAGTATATTATAATAATATATTATATATACAAAAATATTATTGAGAATAAATTTAGGAAAATTAGATAGTTAGAAAAATTAAATTGGGAAAAATGACCTACAATCGATAAAACGTAAGAGGTTATAATTATCGAGAGCAAAATTCAGCGACCAATCAGAAAGTAAGGATTATTATCATATTACCATATAATTATTAAGAAACATTATATTATCCGCGCATGTTTAAATATAAATATTTAAAAACAAAGTAAATAAAAACAAGTAAGGTTTATTATCATCAAGTACATACATACATTGTAACATTATAAAATACACTTTTTATTTTCTTTTTTTTGTACTTATTTATATACATATTAATAAATTATTATATACCTATTTTACGGTAGGTATCGTCCCAGAACACATACACAACTACTTTTTACTTATGTACATTTATCATTTATATACTTTATGTATTTTATTAGTTTATTCTCAGCTTACAGCAATTTTCTATTTATATAATGGTAATCAATTGCACGAAATGTACGTACAAACTACAAAGAGCTTACTTCAGTTGATCATATGAAATTTGTTGTGCTAAAATTAGTCACTTGGATACCACGACTATTTTACCAAGCGACTAATTGCCCACAATCAATTGACTGTACCCCAAGTACAGTACACATTCTGTATTTTAGCCATTGGTTTCCAATCAACTTCTATGCTTCCTAAATTGTGCAGTTTATATGTCCATGTTTTTTGTACAACCTTGTATTGGAAAACTGGTGATTATATTACTTAAATCATTAGAAGATATATTTAACAATGAATCTGCTAAATAAAAGTTCTTTCTTTTAATATAATATTGATAATGATTAATGGAAATCTTATATTATGCTTACTGATAATGTATACTGTATAGTACAATATACGCGTCGTTGTATTATGATAATGCGCGGGTAATGTATGTTTCTTAATAATTATATGAAAATATGATAATAATCCTTACTTGTTTTTATTTACTTTGTTTTTAAATAATTATATTTAAACATGCACGGGTAATATAATGTTTCTTAATAATTATATGATAATATGATAATAATCCTTACTTTCTGATTGGTCGCAGAATATTGCTCTCGATCCTCTCGTGTCTCATTTCGCTTCGTATATGCAAATACATTTTAACAAGAACTATCAATAATACATATAAGTATAACTTTATGAAATTCGAAGAAACCGATATTAGATTAATCCAATTTGGTTTTACGAACGGTTTTTAATTTCTTCGGTTTCGGTTTGGGGTTTTATGAACGGTTTTTTAAATTCATAGGTTCCGGTTACGGTTTTTTAACCGCGGTTTTAAAGCTTTTGGTTACGGTTAAGGTATTAATAAATCAAAAAACAGGGTTATAACAGGTTTTTTAGAAACCCGGTTAAACCGGTTTCGATCCCTGATTCTGAAATCAACACAGATATATACAGTAAAATGGGGTAACTTAGGTCAAAACAATTTTTAAATTATATTGGATAATTTTATTGTTGATTCGTTGTCGGTATTGGTTCGCAAACGGATCGCAAATGTGTACGTGGTATTAATGAACATAATATAAACCTTTCGCGATTGGTTCGGCTCACACATTTTTTATACTTTTTTTGAGCTGTTGTTAGTTTATTACTTGCTACTATCCCTAAACCATCCCAAGCTGTAATACCATATATTGTAGTGTTGATTGTACGTGGCAAAGTAAACTATTCTTAATGTTTGTTTATTTAATATTTTTCTAGCATTTAAGTAGAAATAGTTTAGTTTATGCACCTATGAATTATTAAATTTTGTACTTGAATATACCAATTTAGATTTTGCGATGATACGACAAATGCAATAACTTTTGTTCCATCCATTATTTTTAAATAAATATTATAGTACTGTGTTACGACAAAATCGTATTAAAATATTATTTTTACTTTTATAACTCAAATTTAAAAATCTAAAATTTTATTTTACCATTAAAAAAATAAAATAAACTCAAAATAGTAATTTTGTAAGCCGGAATTTTTTGAAAAATTATAGTATTCATTGCCGTATGCAATTACTGTATGCATAAACAGGCACACAATTATGTGTTTGACACTGATTTATTGTTTTTATTTATTTTATAAATTCACGCCAAACTATATTTAAAGATAATAAAATATTAGATGCGGTATACCCATACCAAGGAAATAAAACAAAACATTTTTTACCTATATAAAACAAAATAGGTTTCAATCAATAGGAGTACAATCTCAAATCTCAATACTGTCTACCTTGAGTATAAAAATTTAACAAATAAATAACAAACAAAAATATCTCCATTAATATTCATAATAAATTTAAGAACATTATATGTACTTAATTCTACAATTTTTAATAGTTGGGTTTCAGAAATATTATAAAAATATTTTTTAAATATTATATAATACCTATTACAGGTGTTCGCCCCATAGACTTATAAGTCTATGGTTCGCCCGCCCGTTGCTTTATCATTCCGAGTACCTGATGATTAAACTCGGCGGTTTTTTTTTTGTCTTATCACTCAAGGAGAACTGGTTGGTATACAGTGCAGCGAAGGCGACCATCTAGTTATAACAATATCTAACTCTGTGGAACAGACTGCGTATTTTCGCTAGGGTTAATGGAATTTATTTTGTCATGGTTGATACCGCACTTCCTAACCTTTTGCGCCATTAGTCGATCTCGGATCTTTGTAGTTCTGCTTTTCAAACAAAATAACAATAGTGATGGGAATTTTTTACACGCGTGTTGAATGTTGTTTTTCAATTAATCAATACAACGATTTTAACGTAACGCACATTTTTATTATTTTTGACCCACATTTTGGGCGTTCGAAGCTGCAGCAAATTTGTTTACATTTTGTTTACCTTGCACTATTCACGGTACGTACATAGATTTATTAGATTTATTTTATTGATATATTTGATTATTTCTATTCCGTGATTGGAATCATTTTCGTTCCATGTTTTACCCGCTTTGCCGTCCAATGACTAGCCTGATGGGTCAATAGAATTTTTACAGTTGTGTAAAAGATACTAGGTATTGAAAAGTATAGTATACCTCATGTACATGAATAATTTTTTTTCTAATACCAGATATTACAATTATTACAAATATTTCCATCAAACAGTTAACTACACAGTACACTTACTCAACATTTTCTCGGACTTATGTCTCCATATTTTTTTTTGAATTAGTTGGTCTATATGTATCAAAAGTAATATTGAGAGTTAAGGTCTGCCATATGCGTTACAACCTTGATGTATATATAGTATGTATTATACATGTATACATTTAACATCTGTATGTAGTTTTTTATGATAAGATATTAGCCGATATTTATTTAATTTTGCCACTTCCATTTCTTTAGAATTGTATGCTGTCCTAAAGCAACTCATGATTTGCCTGTACCTTAGCGACGGATCTAGAGTATGCCCAAATAAAAGTTTTGTACTCTCAGTACTTTTGACAACTAAAATTTCTGTTATTACAACCTTATCATTATATTAAACTAATGCTTTGAATTTGCCTGTAGGCTTTAGCAATAAACTATTAAAGAGTTTTAATTCCATAAAAGACTATGAATGTACAATGAGGAAACAATGGTAAAATATTCTCAGTAAAAAAAGATCCAGTTACCCCTGAGTCTTATTTTATATTTATTTGAATACCATTAAAATAATAAGTATTATTATAAGTTAATTCGGAGTTCTTAATATTTATTTTAATTTAGCACAGTGGTGTGGTGAAGAAGTTTTTAAGAGGCAATGGCCTTTGAATTTTTTTGGGGGGGGGTGGTTTAGGACATTTAGGTAGTCGGAGTCTCATCAAATCATGACTAATATATAAGGATTATATGTAACATATCAATTTAATATTGTTCCTAAACATAATCTATATCTAGGTGTTCACATTTTTGTTGGCCTCTTAGGTAAAAAAAAGTTAACTACACCACTGCTTTAGCATATTATGTTAGCTAAGAAACCAATTTTAGAGAATTTATGTATTTTATTTTAAAGTTTAAGAAATTCAGAAGTTTTTAAAAATGTAAATTAATTTTGCATTGCATTTATACCTAAAGCTAGAATATTTATTTTTAATGTTTTTAGATGCCGAAAATTAAGAAAACTAAAAAAACCCGGAAGCCCCGTAAACCTAAATTTAAATTTGATATTCAAAAAATTATTAAAGAAAGAAGAGCTCAAGGTTTATTAATGTCTCAACTTGAAAACAAAGCAAAAACACCTGAAGAAAACGTTGTTGAAAATAAATTGTTGCCATGTAATGCAAGTAATGATCCTGTGACGATACTCGATACAATTGACCTACTTGATGATTCATCATTTTCATCATTAACATTATTAAGTCTCACTATACCTGACTTATCTGAGTATAAAAAATCTTTAGAGATCACTTCTTTTCCATCTATTAAAACAGAATTATGTACCCAAAATGTACTTGAAACATCAATAATGAATGAAAATGGATACACAGAAATGATTCATTCTAATAATTTAATAAAAGGAAATTGGTGTTTAAATAGACTGCTCTTAATATCAATCGAAGAAAATGAATTAGCAGCAAACATTCAATTTAATTATTTAATCAAAGCAGATTGGTCACCTACATTGAATGTAAGCATAAATACATGTTTCATATAAAAGGTATCAAAAATACTTCAAATGTATGCAGACAGTAATTCATAATTTTCTCTTTGTCATTGAATTTTATAAAATGGATTCTCATATAACCTGTGTTAGCTTGACCAAGGCCCTAAACTTTAATTTAATTTAATTTTTTTCATTAAAAAATGATTAATTACATTTGTAACAAAAACATTTATTTTAATGTATATTTCCAAGTATCATTATTATTTTATTTTATTATGTTTGGAGTTATTTCTCTTTGATCTTCTGCAACATTGATACCCAAAAGGAAAATTTTGGCTAGATAATTTTATATGGTAGACTAACACTTCATATGTTTAAGTCCTTAGTAATTTAAATTCAGTAAAATTGTACCTAAATTAAATACTTTTCTGTTTTTTGTTGAATTATTGATAAAAATAATCTAATGGCAATTTAATTCATTTTACTTTCAGGATATTAAGAAATGCTTGAGTAATTGGAATGTTGATTTGGATACCTTAACAAATAATAAAAAATTGTTTAAATCTGGAACAAACCGTGAAAAACAAATAAGGCAACACAACTTTGAATTAGTAATAAACTTGATATCATATTATGTTCGAAAAGCTTGTGATGGATTTAGTACCAATGATTTATTAACATTAGCCAAACTCTGTACTGCCTTGATTGTTGATCACCAATGCAGAAAAATGATTCATGTGATACGACAAATATTTAGTGATTGCATTGAAAAAGCATTAAATGAAAATGATGAAACTGCTATTATATCATTTTTTAATGATCTATATTCAACATATTGGGATAAGGATCTATTATACCTTTCTAAAATAATCATCGACTTATACTTACCTATACAAAGTAATTCAATGAAAAAATTGTACGCTTATTCAACATACAAACTATTCAAGACACTCTTGAATATAACCGACAACACAATTTTATTTCCATCCAAGTGTACCGACTGGTAAGTGTTATTGTAGACTTATCATTTTAATCAAAATAAAACGTGTTCATCTAAAACTATAAATTTTCATCTCTAATCCAGTATTAAAACTGATTTTTGATATTTAATTTATAAGAAAGTAATTAAACTCCTTAACAAAGTCTCTTATTTTACAATACTAATTTGCATAGGTGTATTTGATCACATTCGTGAGGGGGCTTGATAGTTTTGTCTTATCCATTAGCGTAAACACTAAACAGACATTTATAGACGCTTCAGCTTACTTGCTAGTAGTAGTGGCTACTCTTATTGTAATATAGCTGAGGCACCAAATATATTCATAGGTAATAGGAACATAAAAAATTAATTACTGGTAGCTACTAATTTTTATTTTTATTTTAATTGTTTAAACCTATTGCGTTGTGCAAATATATTAATGTGAGTATTCCAGACCATTCTTGTATTCCATCAAATTAAAATAAAAATTATTAAATATCAAATACGAAAATATACAATTTATTTTTACGTCTGGGCATCTGGTATGCGCTTAATTACGTTCTAAGGGGGTTTGATTACGTTCTTGGGGTACTGAATAGCCTTCCAAGTCCCCCCCCGCCCAATATCCGCCTATGCCAATTTCACAATTGTGAGTTGCGATTCCTATCATACCTATATTTTTGATAAAATACTGTTAGATAATTAAACTGTTTATATTTTTTTTTAGGTTTTTACTTAAATCTTTGAATGGCAATTTTTTGATTGGCAAATCTAAGAAAACGATAACAACTATTATCAAGTTATTAGAACATGTGGTGATGGTATTTGATTTGTATCAGGATGAAGATAATTTATTTCAAATGTGTAACACTTTTAAGAATAATTTGAGATTGTCTTTACCATTTTTTGATACAATTAAATCTAATAATATTTTAGACAGGGTGAACATGAATATATTTCGCTTACGAATGAACCGTTACTCAGAAACCTTTGTATATTAATACAATTTTATCATAATAATTTGTATATTGAAAATATTTTTGAGATTTATAATAAAAGAAAAAGTTACAATGAATTCATTCAATTATTATTTACTTAAAACTGTTACACCACAGATTTTCATTGATTGATGCAAATCAAGGCACTTATAGGTACCTTTATTACATTGATCAGTTATCACTTTATCAGTGATATAAGTAAAAAGTACATTCATGTATCTAGCACATATCTAAAAAGAAAACAGCATTGCAATTTATAATTTATGTCCGCTCTACTTTTCCATTAGAAGTATCTTAGTAATTGAAGTGTATGGGTCTGACTGAATATTTCTGTTAAGATATGTAAGGTTTTGTAAACACTTGTTAACCAAATGTGGAATTAACATTAATAATTACCCTTGATTAATTAATATTGAATCGACCATCTAGTGACAATATAAAAATATAGGATGGTCACCTTAATATAAATTCATTAATAAAACGAGACAAACCTTTGATAACAACAATGCAGGCTTGAAACTTGATATGCTAATAAACAATGGAGTATGTGGTTACAAATGTGTTAAAAATACACAATTTTTGTTTGATCATAAAATAGCAAACTAAATAACATGAAATAACTATTAATAATATGACTAAATGTCTAAATCATATTTTAAAATATGTTCTTAAGTCAATCGTGTAGCTCCTATCTACCTGCTGCCGACATTAAATTAAAAATAATGTATGTACATTATCTATTTTAACTGGTGAGGTGAGAAAATTTTCTTGCAACTATTGAGGAGGGATCTAAAAATAAAGTAAAAAAAATAATAATTGAATATGAAGTATTTAATACATTTTGTTAATATTTTAAAGTTACATTTTTACTTGAAAACTTTTAATTGGGTAGAAAGAAAATTTTTAAAGTGCCACTTACAATTTCCATTTCAAAATTCTTCTGTTAAATGTTATTATTATAAATAATTTTTTTAGAAAAGACATTTCATATATTTTTTGAGTTTTGAAGTGAATTATTATATTAAGTATGCAATATTTCAATGTCGAAAAATAATTAAATTAAAAATTTAAGGGATTTGAGCAATTCACACACATCAATATCACAGCTGCATTTATCATCAACATCTAAATCACTTTCAACATTACAGAAGAAATTTAAAAAAAAGGACCAACTAAAAATAAACGCGATTAATGATTTTGGTGTATTATATGAAATCGGCATTTATGTATGTATAGCACGAACAAAAGCAGTCTGCCCATTCCGGCAGTCGTAGTCGACCCATTATTATGCCAATGGTTGATTAAGGGGATTCAATACCATTCGTCTTTTTGACGAAAACTTAATTGCCTAACTTTTTTTGTTCATTGTAGCAATAAAACTACCGGTGCGATAATAAATCTGAAAACATATTTATACTCGTTATGAAGTTTGCCTGAGATCGGTTAAAGCATTTTTTTTTGAATTTCGACTTTTTATATTACACTTAAGTATGATTTTAAAACTAAACCTTTTAGAATTGTTATAGAGTAAAATATATTATGTAGTATCTGACAACAAAAAAAAAAGTGCGATGACAAGAAAACTTCATAGGCCAATAATAATAATAATATGTTCAATTATTATGCGTTTTCAGATTTCTTATATTTAGTTGCTGCTGCTTGCGCGACGGACGACTCGATAACAAAATGTTGATAATATAGTGAATGATAATAATATCACAAAAAAGAATATTGTCGTCGCGACGTTCGGAACACGGTGTGGACGAACACTGCTTTCGCGCCAATTGCTTTGTCCCCGTGTCCAGCGGCCGCTCGATAAGCACACAAGTGATAACTGATTCAAAAGTACCAGTATAAACTATAAAGTATTGCAGTCTGTAAACGCCCGTACAGGCCGTACACCACCGCTCGACTCAGCTGCACTGCTGTCCGGCTGCTTTCAACCGCCGTTTCCCGGCAATCCAAAAGGCGTCGTTCGCGTTTACGTCGTTGGCGCGCGCAAACCGATACATATCGGAGCGATATATTGCACTGCTGCTGCGATACAATTCCCCAACACAGGTACGTGCGCGATTTTTATTTTCTCTTTGTTCACCTTTGTTTCGGGTTTCCTGGCGACGCGCGAACCGATTATCCGAAAAACACGTTTACGCCGCGTACGATTTATGTTCCTTTTTTCCCGTCGGTCTCGCCGCCCAGACGTGGTCTGTTCTCGAAACCGGCGGGTTTTCGTTCTCGAGTCCGTTTTCAATCCGGTCTTCTCGCCGCCTTGATCCGGTTTTTGATGACCACACGGTTTGAACTACCGGTAATGATTTTTACTCCGATTCACACACATAACACCGGTGTGTCAACGTTAAGTACTAACGTTATCCATTTTAAATCCGTTTGATCGCTGTCGAGAGTGACGTCGACCAAGTATCCATTTCGAGTAGTGCCGGATTAACGTATAGGCAGGGTAGGGTAGGCACGTGCTTTGGCTAGATAAAAGTGGCCGTCAGAGGGGGCTATTATTTTTTAAAGTAGAACTTAGTCTGTTTAACCAGGCGTTTGTGGTGAATGTCTAAAATCTTACTGATCTTAAATATGATTTTTGATTATGTCTGCAGACTGTAGTTGCAGTGCAGCTGTTTTGATAATTGATACTAATCTAATATGATAATCGATAATGTATACTGTGTATTATAATATAATTTTCTAAATTTTAATAATTATTCATATTATTATGTTTTGTGATTAAATAAATGTATTCAAATAAATACATTTTATATCATTATTGATACCTTAACAACTCAATTAAAAATTAGATCTGAAGCTTACTCATATATTCTAAATATTTTTGGATGTATCCCCATATTAAATCAGATTCAGTTGAAACTATCAAAAACAGTTGTCAATCTGTTGCTAAAGAATTTCCGACAGATATTCAAAGCTCAGATGTTTTGTTAGAGGAGTGTCTTCATTTTAAAGAATTAATGAAAATAGAAGAAAAATTGTTTATATCGGTTGAAAATTCAGTGACATTTACAATGTCATTTTACATTAAAAGTAAAGAGCTTGATGTTTTTCCAAATCTAAATATAGTCCTGAGAATGTTTCCTAGTACAGCCGTAGTAAATTGTACCGGGGAACTGTCATTTTCAGTCTTAAAATGGGTAAAAAATTACTTACGATCTACTATCCCTGAGGAAAGGTTAAATGCTTTAGCTCTATTGAATATTGAAAATAAATTATTAAATGCTATTGATTTAAATGATGTAATAAATTACTTCAGCTCTAAATAAAATGAAATAATATAAAAAAAAAATAAAAAGCAAGAAAAAAAGTTGTGAATTAAAATAATGAAATAAATCTAAACATTTTTACAATGGGCTATGAAAAAAGGTTTTCTTAGGGCTACGGTCAATCGTAATCCGGCACTGATTTCGAGTACGATTCATACAGTCTTTATCGGCTTGCGTGTCTACATTTATCATTAGCATTTCGATTCTATTGTATTGGTTTTGCTGCATTCATTATTGTTTTCATCAGTTTATTCTCTTCCATTGAATAATATATGTGTATCAAATAATTTTCAGTCATCGTTTTTATTTGAAAACCAAAAATGGCTATGGCTTCAACTTCTCACGCTGAAGTAGCTGTTGAGGAACACGAAGAAGAAGATGGACCAATACCAATTTCAAAACTTGAAGTAACATTTTATATAAATCATATTATTTAGCATGACTTGTGGCTTAATTATTATATTTAATTCAGTCTAATAGCCGTTCAAAATAACTTACTGTTTTTTTTTTAACATTTACTATTTGATTTTATATATTGCACATAATAGGAACAAGGATTTGCTAGTGGAGATATAAAAAAGCTTCAAGAAGCTGGATTCCATACTGTTGAGTCTATTGCTTTTGTGACAAAAAAACATCTGATAACTATAAAAGGCATAAGTGAAGCAAAAGCTGATAAAATATTGGTAAATATCTAAGGAATTGTGTTTGATTATTTTTCGAATTTATGATCACTGACAGAAACATTTTACTCATTCAATTATAGGCAACAGCATCTAAAATGATTCCACTTGGTTTTACCTCTGCTACAGAATTTCATCTTAAAAGATCTGAAATCATTCAATTGACAACGGGTTCAAAGGAATTAGATCGTTTGCTAGGCGGAGGAATTGAAACTGGTTCAATCACAGAAATATTTGGAGAATTTAGAACTGGTAAAACACAATTGTGCCTTACATTGGCTGTTACTTGTCAAGTAAGAATCACTTATAAGTAGCTTTATTGAAAATGTTTTCAGATCATAACATTTCATTTTTGTATAAACTCATGTTATTTTATATGATTTTAGTTGCCCATCGGTCAAAATGGAGGTGAAGGTAAATGTCTTTTCATTGATACTGAAGGTACATTCCGACCAGAACGATTGTTGTCAGTAGCTGAAAGATATCAATTAGTGGGAAGTGACGTACTTGACAATATTGCCTGTGCAAGAGCATACAATACTGATCATCAAACACAATTGTTACTTCAAGCTGGTGCTATGATGGCTGAATCAAGGTAAAAGAACTTAAATTTAAATATACACATGGGGACTTACAAATAAACATAATAATACACGATAGCCATGATATCAACCAGAGATATAATTTCATTGAAAAAAAAAAATATGTTTTATTTTTTTTATTTCAGCATAATCAAATAACATATAATCTTATTAATTAAAAATACATTGATAAGCTGATACGTATACCAAATGAGCTGTGCTCGTAACTGGTGTACGGAGTTCTTATAGTTTTAATCATTTGTTTAACTTAAAAATAATTATACAATTAAAATATTACCTAGTTCGGGTTATGCATGGGTTTTAATTATTTCATACAAAAACCTATAACAATTTGAGTATTTTAAAATTTTAAATATGAAGTGAATACAAATGCATATAACTAAAGAAAATAAGTGTTTTATACATTTATTATCTTTATCATGTTTTATATAACATATACAATATACAACATTTTATAATATATTGTTTTTAATTTTCAGATATGCATTACTAATTGTAGATAGTGCTATGGCTTTATACAGAACTGATTATTCTGGTAGAGGTGAATTATCAGCTAGACAAAATCATTTGGCCAGGTTCCTTAGAATGTTATTACGTCTTGCAGATGAGGTATTATAAATATTTTTAGAAATACATCACAGAAATATAATATACTATATCGAGATGATTTTTTTTTTCAGTTTGGCGTTGCTGTTGTCATTACCAATCAGGTGGTTGCTCAGGTCGATTGTGCAACTATGTTTGCAGCTGATCCAAAAAAACCTGTCGGAGGAAATATAATGGCACACTCATCTACTACAAGATTGTATTTGCGCAAGGGCAGAGGGGAAACAAGAATATGTAAGATATATGATTCTCCTTGTTTACCAGAATCTGAAGCCATGTTTGCCATTAATGCTGATGGTATTGGTGATGTAAAAGAATAATTTTTTTAGATATTATTATGATTATTATATATTTTTCATTCCTAAGAATTTCTTTATATTATGTTTAATTTGATAAATAATTTCTATGTAGAATATAACTTAGGTGTAAACCTTTTTTTTGACATTTGTTAAGTTCAAACATTATAATGATTTTATATTTATTTAATATTTCTTATTTTGTTATTCCACTATCTATTCCTAGTACATTTTAACAATGCACCTGTTGGCTATTATATCTTATTTTAAAGTTTTTTTGTCAACAGTAGCATTAATTTGATTTTTATAAATTATGTAATTTGATCAATAAATTTAATTATTGTAAATTATGGTTGGGAAATAAAAAGATGAATAAAAAAATAAATTGGTATTTTCTTATATAAATTATTCAATTTATTTGTATGCAATCAAATGTATATCATACTTGAAAAATTGAAATAAAAATAACAATTAATGTCAATTAATGGTTTTATTAGTCGATTTAGATTAAATTAAGCATTTAATTGTTTAGCGATCTTCTTCCTCATTAAATCAGTTTTTGTTTCTTTTGGTTTCTATAAAAAGATAAAAAAAAAAAAAAAAAACAAGATTAAATAAACAGCAGATGTTTACCACAAATAATTTAATTTTAACCATGTGACAATGTCTGTGAATTATGAGTGTAAAACGTTAAAAATATTAAGAGATAAAAAAAGGTATTCTTTTTTGTATATTACAAATTAAAACACCATATATTTCAATTTGTTAAAAATATTGTAAATAGACATTGAAATTATGCAACATGGAATTAGTCAATCTTTACTATGTCATCAATAGTATTTATACTAATAGCATTGATTTTATTATAAACAGATAAGCCATGGGATTGGGAAAATCGGGGACAAAAATTGTATCACCACCGATCCCCGAGAGATAGCGTTGTATGAATGAACTAATCAAAATAAATTACATTTTATTATTTTTGTTATTATTATTATCTGAGGATTATAATCGATTGACGTGTCATCATAGTTTCGATGCATTGAAATCTATTTATACCTGTACATTTTTTTTTTGTCTGTCTTTAGCTATGCAAGGTGGTTCCCCACCGAGCTGACAGCAAATGACTACAGCGCTCAAAGGCAGCTGACAGCGCGGAGTCGGTCGCCACTATTTTCTACGGCATGGCTTATCTGTTTATTATAAAATCAATGGTAATAGCAAAATATTACCTTTTTATGTATTTTTGGTTTCATTGTTTCTCCTTGGAAATTCTGACCATTGTTCCTAATTTTGCCTACTGGTTTGGTTCTTTTAAAAACTGGTTGTTTGTTGAAACCCTTATTTGCATTAGGTTTGACATCTATCCTTTTAATGCGCATTCCTCTATTTTGAACCTTTTTGCCGTTAAGTTGCAATGCAAGCTCTACAGATTCTTTAGTCTGAAATAGAAAATATTATTTGAGTGTTAAAATACATTTTTATACAAATGATTGTAAAAGTATGAGAAATATTTCAATACTTTATGTCCCTTATGATTTTGCAAAGTCTCAAATTATTTAATGTTTCTCATAACTCATAATGCAAAACTTAAAATAGCAAATAGAGCAAAAGGAACTGATTAATGTGATAAATATGAAATAAATACAAATACATAATGCATATGAGAATAATCATTATTATTGGTAGTTGGTTAGAGAAAATAAAATGTTTGTATTACTCAAAAGTACTTGAGCTGTTCTAAATTTACTGAACAAGTAGTTCACTATACCAAATAATTATTTTACCTTGTATGTGAAGGAGGCAGTTTTAGGTACTAAAAAGACGTTTGAGTTACAAAAATTAAAGAAAAAAACTGGTAAACCAAGGGGAACTTAGATAATCATAGTACAAAACAAGATCCTAACTAGAGTTTAAAGCATATACTTATATATGCTATTTCTCTAAAATAAGTATTAAACAGTTAAAAAATAAATACAATTTAAATGATTTTCAATACTAACCTCAAAATCTACATATCCAAATCCTTTACTTACGCCAGTGGCGTTATCACGTACTAAACGTACAGCAGAAACAGTTCCACAATCCTTGAAAAATTCCCATACTTCATCTTCCTGAATATCTACATAATAATTAACAATATGTCATTTACACATATATAAATATATTTATATTTTATTTATGAAAATGTATTCTTTGATAATTTGATAAAAAACAAGTCAAATTATACAATTCATACTCACTATAAGGTAGGTTTCCAATAAATATTCCTTTTTTCTTATTCTGTTTATGATCAGAATTTAAGGCCATATCTACTCTTATTGTATGCCCTTCAAATTGAGTAGCGTTTAAAACCAATGCGCGCTTTGCTTCTTCAACTGTTTTGAAACGTACGTACACATTGGCAGTATCTCTTTGTGGGTGAAAATCGCCTTTCATAATAGATACACGTTTAGGTACTACAAGATTTTTGACTGCGACACTTCTTAATCTAGTTGTTTCTACCTCTCCAAATTGTTTAAATAAATTCTTTATCAATGTCATTTTAACATTAACTGGAACATTGCCTACAAACACCGTTCTGGATTCATTTTCAATATACTCTGCAGAAGATTTAATATCCCTGTACACAATATTAATTAAATGTGAGATGATCTTGTTGTTTTTTTTTTTTAATAATCAACTGTGATATGCACTTACGGTTTTTTCGAAAACGAATTTTTCTTCATTATTTTATAATTATTATTCGGTTTGTTTGAATTATGAACCTTAATTTTTTTCGCGTAAACACTAAAATCGTTGTTTTTTTTTTTTTGTTTTTTAAGTTATTGTTGAATATAACATGCACAAGAGTATGAACTTTAACATTTAAAATTTACAAACAAGAAAAAACTATTGTACTGAAGTTTGAGATTAATTCCGACTCACGTGCTTCACTGCTGGTAACATGTTACTATCACCACCACCGCCAACAACAACAACAACAACAAGAGATAGTGTTCACTCGCTAGTCGCCGGAGATAATATGTGCTACCACCGCGGACGTGGTTATTGGTATCAGCACGATGATGACTTTGCAATATACATAGACCGGCTTGCGAGCGATGACAAGACCCGTTATCACATATCAGTGTTTTCTACAAAAAATTGTCCATGTCATGCGAATGCGATTTGTAGTGTGTATTGTGTGTCGAACAGTCGAACTGTTGACCAGAGTCCAGAATACCGGATAATTTTATTTTTTAGAAGTCCATCACTTTTTAAAAGGGTTTTTTTTTTTTTTACATCCAAACGATTTTCGTTCGTGTTAAATGTCAACCGACGACCTCGATACGGTCCTAAGTTGAAACTCATTCTATGTAGGTTCCTATCAATAGAGATGGTTTTTATGTTCATAGTTATTGCTATTGCTGCTGTATTGCAGATAGTTCTTGTTTCAATTTTTATCGGTGAGTGCTGCATTGAATTTTTACACATTTATCTAATATTGTATAAATTTGGCCACGTGCATTTTTGGTGTTTAATAATGCCTATCCATAGGCAGACATTTTGTTGAATTTTTAGGGGGGCTATAATAATCCAATGTAATATGATAATTAAAAAAATAACAAATAACATTTCAAATAATGTTTCGATTTTGGGGGGCTAGCCCCTAGGCTCCCTTCGATGTTTATGATCTTATCCCATTGATCAAACAAACTCATTCCGATCATTCGCTATCGAAAGAGTTTAATGTTCAATACCTACCTGTTTTGAATTTTATATAAATTGACAATAAATATTTTTCGACAACTATAGTAAGTAACTAGAGCGAACGGTTTTACATTTTCAATTCTTGGATCAACTCTGGATTCAAATCTGTGATGTTTGTTTGACATGTACAATTAGACATTCCAATAGTTCTATGTATCGGTATAATATATTTGCATTCTAACACATTTTATTGGATGTTGGTTGATTTACTTTCTTTGAATTACTTGTTTTTAAATTTAAATATTATTAAAGCATTTATCTTAGATTTTTATTTTTCTTGGATCAAAGGTTTTAGGTTATAATTAATACAATCTTGTGCTAATGTTTATAGTATAAATTGTTCAATTATTTTCTTTTATTATCTTATTATTATCAGTAATATATTTTTGTTGAGAGAACGCTACTCTTTGGTGTCGGTTAATAAAACGGTGGTGGTGACTCACGTTAAAGGCGATCAGCATTTAGAGAAGGCAATGGGAATACGTAAAAATGGAAGAGTTTTGGTTTCCGTTTAGTAGCGTTCTCTCGGTAGTATGAGTATAGAGTTAGATAATGTTATTTTATTAAAAGTGATTGTTTACAAAGACCTTAGGGTCGTTTAAAAAAAAAAAGCCCCAGGGCATTAAAAAAAAAAATTAAAATTAATTTTAATTCCAATAGAAATTTCCATGACCATACTAACTTTTATATTTCTCAACCATAAAATAAATTTGGTTATAAGTTAAAATGTATGAGTATAATATACATATATATGCATATATTAAGTAGGTTTGAACAATTTAATGAGTTGGTGCTTTACTTTATAAAATAGTAAATCCTTGATGGACACTATATTGATCTATTGTTTGGATTAACAGTTCTACTGTATATTATATGATGCAATACTATATTTATATAACAATGCATTTGATACAATTTATATTTTGGACGAATGTTTATTTACTTATATATTTAATTTTATTATATGTTGAACAAAATTAAGTTTTGTATTGAAATAACTGTAATTTAATTTAAAATTTGTATTCAATTTTTCTATATTTTAGGTGCTGGAGTTTATTACTTGGCAGAATTTGTAGAAGAGCATACAATATTAACCAAAAAGGTTATAAAATGGACTATTCATGTAAGATTAAATATTGTTTATCCTATTTATCCTTTGGTAGTTTGGACTTCACTTTAAATCTTTTCTCAATTTAACTAATTATTTAAATATTAATCTCTATAAAATATTTGGTTTTACAGATAGGTATAAATAATATTTATTATAGAAAATAGAGATTAAGTTTTGGTTGTATAGCTTAATCTTGTTTTTTTTTTTTTTTTTAAATTTAAAAGAATCTTTAGTAATAACCATATTATGTATTATATTATTTTATATTTATATTTACAATTATATACATTATTCTTATGTAAATATTTTATATAATGTTAACGTCTTTTTGTTCCTAGTGAACAGTGTTGGTCTGCCTATAGTTATAAATATACCTGATACACCCCTTTCTTGACACCTCTAGACTCTACAATCTGATTCATTTTTATTTTATAAGATTTTGAATTTAAAGTCACCATTTTCAAATTTTTTTATAGTTCTATGATCTAATTTATTTTTATTTTTCCTGAGTATAAATCAGAAATTCTAACATTTTTTGATTGTCTTTTTATAAATGTATTCAGTGCCTTTTAGTTATCAGGCCAACATTGTCAACAAATCATAAATTGTTTAAAAAACGTACACATTCCTACATTATATTCTGTAATCAAAATTCCTTAATTAGATTTCACATATTTTAGATAAACTTAATATTGTGAAAAATAGTATTATTTATTTATTTTCCTATTGTATGGAACATATTTTTTATTATTAATATAATATTGTTACTTGATTTTAGGTTGTGATATTATGTCATATTGGGTTGTATCTATTTGACAATGTACCATTAATGTTAATCGCTACTGGTCTTTTGAGTCATATAGTATACTATTTGTTGCTCATTGACTTTCCACACTTTAATTTAACATCATTGTCATTTATTTTGTCAATCATATTATTAGTTGGCAATCATGTATTAGCCTTCAAATTCTTCCGTCAACGTTTTACAACATTATCAGAAGTCTGAATATTTTTATTTTTAATAAGTAAATTTAATTGGTATATGTTACTTATAATATTTATTTTTTTAGATCTTTTCATATTTTACCGTATGCTTATGGATGGTGCCATTTATGTATTTGTTATCTTTATCGGCTAATGATAATACATTACCTGTCACAAATGTGGGTAAGTTGAAAACTTATTTCGATCAGCAAGTTTCACCTTTTAATATCCCAGTGCCATTTACACCTTTTGAAAATCCTCACAAACCATATAACCGATCACAATTTTTTTTGTTTTTTTTTTTATTATAATATAGATTTTTTATTTTATATGATGTGCACTTCTGAGTTTTGCGTGTACATGTTGACATTGTAATCTTACGTGAGGTTTGTGAGAGTTAATAGTTAAATACTACTCTAATAGTTAATGACTAAAAATATTTTACTCATAATTATTAGATGAGAGTTCTTGTTATTTAGTTAGTTCTCATGCAAATACATTTTGTATCATTACTATAAATTTAAAAACAATGTTTATATTTTGGAAAATTTTTGATTGATTTTTTAGGTATTTTAAGAAATTTTGATGAAAGTAATTTACTGGCAGGAATTTTTAAAATATATCAAAAAGTTATTAATGACTTTATGAATATACTCATAGTAGGTACCTAATGAATATATCAATAACTTATATTCAAATCAAAAATATTTGTACCTGTAACATACTAATTATTATACTAAAATAATTATAATTATTTTATAAATACATATAATATATATTAAATTAAATTTATAAAAGTCATTTTATTGAAAAATGAATAGGTAGTTTAAATTTAAAATAATGGATGGTATAAACTTTTAGGATCATACATTTTTGTTTTTTGAATTTAGTTATTCTCAATTGAAATAACCAAAACAATCTCTTTTATTAAAATTTATCAATGTTTAATTAAAGCTATTTTATTTTCAGATGACAGTGTAGTATCACACTATTTCACTAATCGAAAACGGGATTATAAAATAAAAAACCTTTTCACTTATCTTGGAGATTTGACTGGTAAAAATAATCATCTGAAATAATGATTCAATAAGTTGTACTTAATACTTTATTGTTCTATATGTATAGAACAATATACATAAAAATATATGTATATTAATTGTAATTATTTGTAAGAATGTCATTGTTATCTATTTATATTAATAAAAAGAAAAAAAGACTGTTCAATTTACAATTATATAGTTTTTTCATTGTCTAATCTTAGTTTATAAATGGTGTTATAATTATTTGGTGACGATTTTTGTATTTATGTACAAAATATTCAAACACAAATGATACTAGTGATGACAATACACCTAAAACAGACAAAGGAGGAAAATAAATTAAAATATTGCACTACATTTGTACCAGGATACTTGCCTAATAGTAAAACAATAAATGATCCTTGCATATCGTTCAAATTTACTTTATGATTTGTCACTTCCAACTGTGTGTTAGTCCAACACTGGTCTTTTTTTGGCAAACTGTCCACCAACCATTTGTTTATGAGACCAACTTTATGCATTTTTTCTATTCTGTGAAAATATTGACTGTTAAATCCTAAGCATTTTTTCTCATTGTAATAGTTTGACATACGTATTTGACAGAATTTTAATTGGAATTGTATAATTGTTAGATATAAATATAATCTAGGTAAGTGTATTAAAATGAAGTAAAATTCTATATACTGTTTTATGCTGCGTTTACTTACTCTCTATTTATTCGACCAAGGTAAGGACTCTCTTTTGATAACATCATGGCTAATTTTTCTTCCGCAAAATCTTCATTTCCTATAGAGCATTTGTAAATATTATTATATTGAGTATTAAGAATAGCTAAAAGAAATAACAGCATTTTACTATAATAACATTTCATATTAAAATAGACGGCTTGTAAGAAACCATATAGGTTGTAGTAGTAGGTACATCTTAATCATATTAAAGATAAAGTTCATGTCATTACTAGAAACCATCGATAACCATTTGATAAATGTATTGAGAAACTTGATTTGATTATAATATGTATGATTACATTTTTATTTAAATCAAAAAATTATGATATTTGAACTATTACTTAAAAATTCATAATTTCCATGAATCGAAGTAAAAAAAAGAAAAAGAACGGATGGGTCTCGCTCTGTTGTACAGTTGGGGGTGGAGTGCACCTCGTTTATAGGATAGGTCATTATTACAATGGATTTGTTAAATTTGAATTCGAATATTTTAAGTGCCTATAAGTGGCTTAAAGATGAATATAATATTTTGAAAAAAATGAAAAAAAAAAAAAAATGCCAATCTTAACAGCTGGTCAAAATTTCATGTTTCTGCGACTTGTACTTTTTGAATTATAACAAATATTTAAAATCGTTAGAGATTAAATCGCTATTTTATGAAATTTCGTAAAAATTTAAATTTTAAACGGTCATGAAATTTTTTCCTATAAGTCCGGTAGAAATTTTTTTAAAGATTATTGAAGAGTAGCTTATGGATAACCTAGTGTTAAAATTTTGAACCTTAAGTATGAACATAATAAATTTTATGAATTTATATCTACAAAATAACTTGTAAATTATCGTGATTTTGACACATTTTATACAAATTTGAGTTTTATGGGCTTATAAAAAAAATTTGAGTTAAACGATATCCGATATTTTTTAGTTACGATAAGTTTGACTTATTTTGAACCTTGTATTAAATTTTCAAGACTTTTTGGACAGCCAATTAAATTTTATAGATGTATAAAAAAATTTTTTTTGCAAAAATCGAAAATTTAAATTGTCTACAAATAAGTCAAAATATGTCAAAATACTTTGAAAACTTAACCATGTATAGAAAATGCTAATATAAAAATTTGGTGAAAATTTCAAGTTGTTGCGGATTTTCGTTTTTGAGTTAGAGCATTTTAAAAAAATGTATTTTGTAAAAACGTGATTTTGCGTAAAATTTCCCGTTTTTTTTGTAATTTTTTTTATCGTTTTTTTCGATTTTTTTAAAAAAAATTGGAAAAAATTGGATTTTTGAATCGCCCAAGTACCATCTATATTCACTTTCTTTTCAGAAAAGTTGCTGTTTAAGAAAATCGAAGCATTTTTACTGCCCCAAAATGCGATGACACAAAAAACACACATCATTGTAAAACCAATAGATTCCATCACTCCGTTCAGAATCTAAAAGAACTGGATGGACCTCGCTCTGCTGTACAGTTGGGGATGGAGTGCACCTCGTTCATAGGATAGGTCATTACAATGGATTTGTTAAATTTAAATGCAATGATAGGTATCATTGTATATGAATAACGATTCTGAACGGAGATGATATGTTGGTTTAAAATGAGTATATAATAATATAGTATTTTATATTTAAATTGGAATATGATGCAATAGTATGCAATTTCGTAAAAATTTAAATTTCATACAGTCATAAAATTTTTTCTTTTAGTCCGGTACATATTGTTTTATATATTTTTGAAGATTAGCTTATGGATAACCCAGTGTTAAAATTTTGAACTTTAAGTATAAACAGAATAAATTTTATGAATTTTTATTTACAAAATAACTTGCAAATTATCGCGATTTAAACATATTTTATACATATTTGAACTTTATGGGCTTATAAAAAAAAAATTGAGTTAAATGATCCCCGATACTTTTTAGCTAAGATAAGTTTAAATTATAGTAAACATTTTATTAAATTTTCAAAAGTTTTCGGACAGTTAAATAAATTTTTATAAATATTTCAAAAAAAAAACTTACAAAAGTCGAAAATTTTAATTGTCTATAAATAAGTAAAAATGTGTTGAAATAATTTGAAAATTTAACCATGTATAGTAAAAGCTTATATAAAAATTTGGTGAAAATTTCAAGTATTTGCGATTTTTCGTTTTTGAGTTAGATTATTTTAAAAAATTGTATTTTGTCAAAACGTGAATTTGCGTAAGATTTCCCGTTTTTTTTGTAATTTTTTTATCATTTTTTTCGACGCTTTTAAAACGTATTGGAAAAGTTGCATTTTTGACTTGCCTAAGTACCATCTACATTCACTTTCCTTTTAGAATAGTTGCTGAAAATCGTAGCATTTTTACTGCCAAAAAAGGTAAAAAAACGATAAAAAAAAAACACACACACATCATTGTATAATCAATAGATGCCCCATTCAGAAAATAAAAAAAAATGTTAAATTTGTATCAGGAAAAAAAGTTTAATTTTACTAAGTCGTTACGTAAACCTATGTCTATAAGTTTGCGCATTTACTATTACAATCTAAACTTAATAATTAGTATATCTTGTATTGTTGTAATTGAAAATGATATTTTATATTTCAAACCATTAGTACTAATAAATAATGATACTAGCTGATATAGGCTACCTAAATTATTTGAAATATTGCAAGTTTTTAAAAATTTATTAGGTGCTAATTGTCATGTAATTTTAATAAAAGACTTATAAAAAATATTATATACTTATTTATAAATTATAAATTATACAATGAAATGTCTAATATTTTACTTTTGAAAAACTATACGTTATCACAATAGTCACGGTTGATATTAATATATTTGAACGATATTTAAGTTGATAAAAATGAATAATCACATTTATTTGGGCATTTGGCATTTCAGAAGATTCAGGTGTGGGTCGTACTGACCTATAGCGAAGTCACATCTGTTTGTTCGTAGAAAATCGTTCTTCATTACGTACATCAAGTTGGTTCGGCGGTGAATGAACGCGTGTTTACTAGATCTCACTCTTTCTATGACCGGTAGCGATAACTCCTTATGATGTTCAGCTTTCTTTATTAATTGTTTGATCATCGTGTCGTCCGGCAACGTCTTTGTTAAATTGAATAAACACACATTTATCATGTTGCAATTAAAATTTCCATCATTCGACATAGGTACATATAAGTATTAAACGACACGCATTTATAATACTACGAGGATATCCTCGGTGGAGGTACCTATATAGTGATAAGTAGGTATTCCTGCCTGTCGCGCGGGTTCGATAAGTTCAATTCTTCACCGGAGAAACAATTTGTCGTGGCATAGTTTTGAAACGCTCCCACGTGTGCACAGGACGGTCAGGACACTTACATAAAATAAGTGGAAATAAGAAGTGCCCGCTTGCACCTTGTTGATTCATAAATTATGCGTGTGGCACGTTAATTGAAGAACAAAACAATTAGGTAATCAAATTTACTGACGAAATAAACGAAAAAAAAAATAATGAAGAGCATAATACGTATATTATTAAAATAACGATAAAGTGTGATTTACGCAGCTAGTTGTTCTTGCGATGACGGAAAAACACAGACAGTCAGGCAGCTTCAATAGGCTTAGGGCCCTCAATTGACATTATGATTAAAACGAAAAATAAAAATGTTATTAAAAATAGGTGGAAACCCTAAGTTACGGGAGTCTAGGAAAATTTGGCGCGAGATTATTTTGGCGTTAAATAAATAATAAAACCATAGTAAAATACAAAACATAGGCAGTATACCATGGAAATATTCAGCTAGAATAAAACAAACTTGAGTGAATAATTATTGAGGCGCAACTTTAAATGTGCCATCTGTGTACCAAGTATCAAAATTTTCTAAAATATCGAGACTCTGAGATCAGACTTGTAAAAATAATTTTTCTTTTACCATTTGATAAGCTGGTAGAATTTCTAGTGTAATTAAGTCATCCGGAATCCGGATTACTGCATGGATTTCTTGGCGTTTTCGGCGAACAGTTTTTTACAAAGAGCTAATATCTGAGTTCTAAATTAATAATTATTTATCTAACCTATCAGCCGACGACCACACACGTCTATAATATATCTTTATTCTTTACGTTATATAGCTATATATAATCTTCGATTAATCCAATAAATATAATTATTATAGTGTTAGATTATATACTATTGTATTTTATAATAAACTTACCCTTAGAATCTTTGTATATTAAAAACATTGTAAATCTAACAAAAGGTAATAACTAATAACTATGTTATAATCTCGCACCGAAATGTCCCATTCCCTAGTTACGGTAATTTTTTCCGTGCCGCAATAATATTAATATCGTATACGAATTTTGATTGATATTTAAACATGTCTTACAGTAAACAGCGTGTGTAGGTTTGAAGACTCCGGTATTCCCCATGAATATCCCTGAGGTCTACGAGCCATTAGGTCATCCACATTAGATACCATTATATCCATCTGCGGAAACGTCAAATACGCCACTAAGTTTCCACTGTAAGTGGTGACAATAACCAAAACGAACAGCCACCAGGTACCGACCACTAGTCTACCGCTATCTGCATCAGGTAGATGAGCTCCGCCTATAAAGTAATCAGATATATTATAGCTCTATATACATTATGTATGAATATAGTAAATTTCCAATGGTGTTTTTTTAATTTAAAATGCCAAACGTGAGTATTCGATTGCTTTTGAAACGTTCTAAACTTACTAGTCAATTACCTTTATTATATTATAATATATACTATATGTATTGGTCTATACCAAGTAGGTAGATAAATGTATGTACTCATATACCTGGTCTATGAAAGAACAAAGTTGGTAGAAAAGTTTTAAATTGTTTGCCTATAATATTATGTTTCCAAAAAGTTAATCACCTTTTCTGATAAATTATGTAAGTATTCCAACGTACTTACGCACCTAGGTATTATACTTAAAAATAAATAAATTGAAATAAGAACTTTGAGTTTTCTTATAATATGTCATAAAATAGCCAATACGGGTTAGGTTAGGTAAGTATTTGAGTAAAAGTACTTTTTTAACTACTTTCAGCTTTAAGTATTTTCGATGGTATTTTAAATAATTTTTTTTGGTATTAAATACTAACTTGTATCGAGTACTTTGAATGATTATTTTTATTACACACTCCAATATTTAGTATAGTTTTGATCAGTACTTACATAACTATGGCTGAAGGTTTGTGGGACAAACAAGGGTTTTCTCTAAAAATAGATATTTGTTAGCAATATTTAATGAAAATAAATATTGTATAAATTATTATAATTTCTTTATAATATCAGTTGTATAGAAAAAAATCCTTGATGTTATTAATATATTATGTAGAAGGTAGAACAAACATGTCCCATTCGTTTTGATATTAATTCGTGGATTACTATTTTTTTATAAGTAGTATAATGACTGTGTATTAGTGGTCTAATATAAATATACACTATGTTAAGTTCAATATAAACTTATATAAAAAAAAAAAAACAGAAAGTATCTGAAAAGTATTCAAAATATTATTTAAAAGTAGTCTTTACAATACTGTCCATACCTAGCCAATACCTAGCTACCACATTGATCTGTAGGTATGAATTAAAATATGTACGATGTATATATAAGTAGGTAATACAATGTAAGTATAACCAATTAATTATTAATATGTGCGTGTGTAAATTATTATTATAATTAATTATTTCATAATTTTTAGTAAATACTTAAAAGCACCAACGTGTTTACATTTTATACAGCTAAGTACATACAAGTAGGTAAAAGCGAATCTTCTATAGATAAAGGTATATTTATATTGTACTAGAAAGCATGCATTGACTGAGATCAACATATTTGAAAAATACGTCCAATTGACATGCAAAAAAAGCACTAGGATTACCTCTATATTATCTACAATATATAAGTTATTTTACGAATATACTCATACGATACTTAATAGTTAAAATATGCATAAGTACCTTGTTGTAACAGTGCACCGTAAACATACCAAAAACAATTCAATGGTGAGTTCAGACCACCTTTTCTTGTTATATTGTGATATTCATAGTATGGGCTTAATATATGAATCAAATTGAGAAGAGGTCCCATGAGACCAACTACAATAGCTATGCATAACCACGTCTGAAAATAAAAATAATAATAAATATTATATGTTAATGTTATTTTTGAAGTACCTAGCTACGTCTAAAATATTATTTTTTTTCAAAAATGATAGTCAAAACGGAATAACTGAATATTGTAGTATAAAATATACCTACAGATGTATGTACATTATGGTCTTCAATCATTATCGTTTGCATAATATGTTATAGCTAACTGCAATGGGTTGGAATAAGTTAAAACCAGTTATAATAAATTTAATTGAAAACTAATATTCAAGTAGGCACCTACCTATATTTAACTTAATCAATAGTCGGTATGACTTTTTATTTATTTATAATATATTTATTTATGTTATCTATGAAAAATTTATGTTAGTACCTGTCGATTCTTCTGGGATTCAAAAATAATAAAAACAAACAAATTAATATCTATACATAAAAAAAATTGTATTTTATGCTTTGAAATGTTATGACTTATTTATATAGGTATATATATATATATATAATGCCATAATGGATCTCTTTTTTATAGTGTCGATACGTATTTATAGTTTATATAATATAATGTATGAACAATGTATAACATATTCTTTGTTTAATCATTAAAGATATCTATTATTATGTTCTTTGTTTAATCATTAAAGATACCTTTTATTATATTCTTTGTTTAATCATTAAAGATACCTATTATTATATTCTTTGTTTAAATTATCTAATTGATTTATTATTATTATAGTTATTTTTTATTGATTGTATGAACTCAAACTTATATACCTCCCTAAACAAGCTATGCTTGAAGGGGAGTTGCAAACGTGTAGCTAGTATTTATAATTATAATTGTAAACTTGATTTATTCGCTTAAATATATTACATTACATTACATATACTGATGTCGAATCTACACGTAAGTAAGTATAGACAATAAAGTATTTCGAGTCTCAATAAATTATGTTTATACTGTTATAATACTGTTATATTGTTAACCGTATACAATTGAGCTTTTATTACCAATAACGTGAATGGAGCCGTAAACAACAAAGCTCGGCTCAGTTCCTTTGGTCTGGCAACTAAAATTTGATGAGGCTCTAGACTTATATGTGTCGTATAATTGATAAATACTTTATTTGCTTCTTTTACGGCGAATGCAGCTGCCGCCATAAACACCTAATTTAGATAGGAATATAAAAATACTATATTTTCAACAAAATAATCTTGAGTAGTGTGTGTGTGTGTGTGTAGACGTGTAGTGGGCATAACTTATATTCATGCAAAGAAACTAATATTTGTTTGAAACTAACATTTAGTATTTTAGTTATAATCTAATAACTACGCCAACTGAATTCGGATGTATATATATAAAGTATTAAACTTTTAAATGGTATGTTATAAAAGATTTAGTGTGAAACTCACTCTTTCAGATCGAACGAGGTTAATCATTGTATCCCATAATAATTTTGATACTGCAGCATCGTGCTCACCCAATACAGTCTATAATCATAATTAATAACACAGTTTATTGTATTAGATTCTGAACGGAGTGATGTAATGTGTGTTTTGTTTTAAAAAATTTTAGTGTCTGTCATCACGGTTTGGGGTAGTAAAAATGCTTCAATTTCCTTATATAGCTTTTTTTCTGAAAGGAAAGTGAATATAAATGGTACTTGGGCTTAGGCAAGTGAAAAATCAAACTTTCTTAATACTTTTCAAAAACTTTAAAAAAATTACGGTGAAATAGAAATTTTACGCAAAACCATGTTTTACAAAATAAATTTTTTAAAAATGCTCTAACTCAAAAATAAAAAACCGCAAATACTTAATATTTTCATCAAATGTTTATATTGACTTTTTCTATATATGGTTAAGTTTTCGAAGTATTTTGACTTTTTTGACTTATTATTTATAGAAAATTTAAAATTTCGATTTTTCTAAGTTTTTTTTTAAATATCAATAAAAAAAGTTGACTTTCCGAAAGCTCTTGAAAATTTATTATTTAATACAAGGTTTACTTATTAGAAATAAAAAAATTGAAAATTGTGTCACACAAATTTTTTTTATAAGCCCATTAAGTTCAAATTTGTATGAAATATGTCAAAACCACGATAATTTGCAAGTTATTTTGTAGTTGAAAATCCATAAAATTTTTTGTATTTATACTTAATCTTAAACGTTTTAACACAAGGTTATCCATAAGTCACTCTGTTACGGTTTGGCCAGAAGAAACAAATGGGATGCAAAAACCAACACAACTATTTTTATTTAGTGTCAACACTATGATTAGTAAATTTATTTTACTCTCAATAATGTATGTATATATATATATATATATAGAAAAAACAAGAATGAAATCAATCATCCGCACAAAGGTACACTCGCGACGAACTTTGTGTGACGAAGTCAGTCTTATTCACCGCCTGCCTCGTCAGCGAGGACAGTCCCCCGTCCTGCTACTCCCGTGGTTGGGCAAGGTAGGTGAGTCGACCGATTCGCGTGCTCGTGCTTTGTCGTGGCGGTTGGAAAGTTAGACAAACAAAGTCCGCAGTAATGCTCGTATTTGGATACTTGCGATTACTGCAGACTGTGTCAACTCTTTAAATAACTGTAAAAAAATTTCTACCGGACTAAGGAAAACATTTTTATGACTATTTCAAATTTAAATTTTTACGAAATTGCATAAACTAACAATTTATCCTCAAACGATTTTAAATATTTGTTATTACTCAAAAAGTTAAGTGGCAGAAACTTTAAACTTTTAACAGTTGTTTAAATTGACCTTTTCTTTAAATCATTTTTTTTTTCAAAATATTATACTGATTTTTAAGCAACTTAAAAGCATTTGAAATATTCGATTTTTTTAAAATTGTTATTTATAATTATTGATAAAAAATTTGGCTGGTACAAAATACTTGAAAATTTAATAGAAAATTCCACAGAAGTTTTTCATAGGCAAAATTTTTTTTTATAGTAATTATTAATAAAATAAAAAAGTGAATTTTAGTTCACTTACATTTTGCGTGTAAAATGTTCTTGTAGTATTCTTTTTTTCTGGATTTAATACAACGTTGACATTATACCTGAGAAATAAAAATACCATGTACATTTTATACTTAGGTATATAATTATTTATTATACAATAATTTATTATTTGAATAAGTATGACTATATCCAAACTATCCTGTTTAATAAGTTACTTACTGCAAAGAGCATAGGACTAGTATGACTCAAGTACTTATTTATTTTTTCATATTTTATATATACTTACGTAAAATTTAATGTTCTTGCCAATTGATTGACAATATCAAAAACCAAACCACCATAACCAACTAAATGTCCAGTTTCATTGAAGTTGATAATTTGCCACGGGGGAAACTGTAATAAACGCGATGTGTATTTTAAAATGATTATCAATATAATTACAGTTTAAAACCAAAGAGAGGTCTTTCAGCTAAAGATTTAATAAATTATCTTAATCGTAGGTAGGTATTAACTATTTACGTATTATATTAAGATAAATTATGCAAATTATAGAGATATGTAATAGTTACGTAACATGCGATTAAAGAATTCGATTAAATTGATTTGCTTAATAATCGTCAGCTTTAATGGTTCAATATTCAAACATGACTTAAAACTATAAATGTAGGTCCACTTACATGGAAGGTGGCAATAGGTAATGCTATTCCTCTGAATCCATATGCCAAATGCGGAAAAAGTGGTTCGGTTAGCTTTAAACCAGTCTTAGAGTTCCAATTACCCACTGGAAGTATATAACAACCGCGACTGAAATGCTCTTGTCCCCATGTAACACCAGAATCAATTTGCCACGATGTGCACGTTTCGCAGACATCAGATTCATTTAAACGAAACTACCAGTCAATAATAACACACAATAGATCAGTGGGTTTTAACTTTTTTTAGTTCAGCGCCCCCTTTATCGTAATAACTAACTGCTAACACCTTCCTCATGCAAAATCAAATTTTTTTCTTATAAATATTATTTTTAATCTCTGAGTTTGAAAAAGCTACCGCTTCCCTTCAAAATTATCACCACCCGGAGAGACTGAAATGTTCCCAAGGAGGCGATACCACCCCGTTAAGAACCATTGCAATAGATGATTGCATTTAAAATTTAAAAACGTGAAACAAATGTGTAGTATATAGAACTTTTAATGTCTATAAAAAGCCAAAATAAAAATAACAAAACAATTTCTTAAGATGATTTATTTAGCTTAATGTAATATAATGTCAACGAGATACCGAATTTAAAATAACAATATTATTATTTAAATGTATCTATTTAAACAGTATAATAATAATACAGTGGCGGATTTTCAACATTTTCTTGGGCAGGGTCCTGAAAAATGATATGTATTTCTAACGCATAATTTATTAAAAATGTCAAATATATAAGATTATATCGGCGTCTGGGGAGTCCCAGATGTACCCCTCCCCTTCACAATTGAAATCTACCACTGTAATAATATGTAATAGTATATATATATATATATATGGACAAAGCCATATGGAACTATAATTAATATTGTTAAATAATGGTTGTGATGATAAAAACTTAAATATTATAATATTATCTAATAAACTTGTCATATTAATTAATTATTTAATTCAATTTATTCGTATAGTGTCTATAGTCTATATGTGAATTACTTACATTATTGATTTGTATTAAAAAATATATTAATACACAATTATTAAACGTTATTAGTTTATTACACTTATAACAGTTATAATTAATAAATAAGGTATATTATATTTGATAAATTATCACAAATATGATGTTGCTTTTAAACTAATGTAATTAATTTTGTGGGGACTATCTATGTGATATATATTTTCAAGTATTTATTTTTTTATTTAATTCTAATGATAATTTCATATTTTACCTTGATGAAAGATACCATTGATTGTCTTCTATCAATTTTCGATGGTCTAATTTCATCCCACTCCTCTTCTGATACTCGTTGTGATAACTCAATTTCCTGTTGAATCAATGCGCTGAAAGCCATTATGAACACTGACATCAGTTCATTCACCAAACACAAAAGACCACCCTAAAAGAGTATCGCGAATACATATTATTACTTTTATAAATATATAATTAATTATCACAATAATTATACACAGCGACTAACACGTTTTTAAAAGTTATAAAATTAACTTAATTAAAGGACTATTTTTATAAATTAGTTGAAAGTTGACTCTTATAATATATTAAGTATACTCTCACATGCACAAAACACACATTTTCGATAAATGCCGAAGAAAATTAAAAATACGTTTTTATGTATTAAATTGTTCACGAATACATATTATGTTGAACATCATTTTCTAAAATCTATTGAAATAATAGTACCTATATCTATAATGGCTATATGGAAATTCATTCTCTGCTGATTCAGTAAAATAATTTTATCAAGCAAAGGCTTCTGTCACACGAATATTTACTATATTTTCACATTACCTTAACACGAACCAGATTAATATGAAACATTTCATATTTTTGTATTATTATTATTTATAAATTCAAAAACAACAGTAAAATGTGCTGTGTACATAGTAATAATATACCTACTTCTCATTATAAGATATTTATTATGTATGGATTTTTATTTAATTGTATTATCATAGTGTTTGATTTAAAAATCATTTTAGATAAATAAAAATAATGTAACGCATTAAAATGTAGAGAGAAAATATTACATCTTCCCTTTTAGAGTTACATAATAGCTGATCAATATATTGCGATATTCATTTTTAACTAATAGTTTGAATTTTACGAAACAGGATTTATCACTATAATACGATAATTTAGTTATGTATGTTCCAACAAAAAAGATAACGTATCCTATCATCCTGGTATTCTCTAAATAGCATCTTTTTTTTTGGTGTTTTTATTTACAAATATATGTAATTTATTTATTCCGTTCTTAACTGAAATACAGTATTTTGGTCCTATGTGTATCAAAGTGCAATACGCTTTTTGTTTACTTTTAAAGAGCTATTCGGAGTACATGATATTTCAATAACATAAAATATCCATACACGTTTTATACTGAGGCTCATTAGTCATTTCTAATAGTAATAATAATAATTAACTCAATAACATTTGAAATTTGTTGTCACCATAATACATAGATTGATATTCTACTAGAAGTAACGTCTAGAACCAACGTCCAATACTATATCCACGTGAATATACTAACATTACTAACTTAATTATAATTTTTTCAATTAATATTTTATAGTATAAACTCACAGAACATTTTGGAGCTGCTTTTGTAGTGTTAAAAATAAAAGATACATTTTCCCCTTCATTCAATAGATTTGCAAATGAAGATACGTTACTCCTGGATGAATCTATATCAGGTATAACAATAAGCCAACTTTTCTCAGTTGACATTAAATGCATTGATTTGGCCTAATCGAGGAAATATAACATGGTAATTACAAATTTAAATATGTATATTTAATTGTTCTTTAACAATTCTTACCACGTCCAGAATTAAAGGAACGTAATGTATGCTCACGATGCAAATAAAGTTTAAATTCTTTTCGCTCGATTTTAAAAAATATTCCAAAGCTTCCATAAATAATTTCCTCCTGCGAAAAAAATACGTTTTTACTAAACTTGTAATGAACTTGAAAAGTAACTCATATTATTTAAATATATTTCAGAATTTCAGATCGAGGTGAAGAGGATTAATTTAGTAAATGATAATGTATAACCTAGAGATCGGTAAAACTGTAAAACCTGTAAAAGTGGGTGGAAGGGAACAAAGTTCCCCTTCAAATTTAAGGTTAGATTATGCGTCCCCTTTAATTTAAATCTCCCAAGTCCGGGAGGACGTTATTAATTATCACATAAATTACAATGTACAATTTATATAATATTGTTTATAAAGTATATTATTGCACAAGTAGGTATTGAACGGTTTTCAATAAGAAAATAAAAATAAATAAAAAGGATAACTTTATATTTTATCAATAACTGAATATGAATTTATTTATCTGTATTATAGAAAGATAGATAGTATATCTGTATTTATATAATATGTAAATTTTATTATTGTAATTTCCTTGTCCATAGTTTTATCATATCGATATAATTACATAAATGTTATTATTATATACTGTATTTTGTTATTAAACTTATAATAGCATTAATTTACTGGGACATTTTAAATAAAATAAATATAAAGAAATAGATAGTGTAAGATAATTATCGATTATTTAGTGATGGAAATTATGAATATGATATATAATAATCGATATAAATTAGGAGTACCTCACATAGGAAATTAACACAATCTATTATAGTAGCTAACACTGTATCTATTTAGCTACTATTGTAGGAGCTTATATTATTTCCCTAAAAAAAAAATATACCTCATATAAATACATAGTTACTAACCCAGCATAATATACGTATATTATATTGAAAATATCACTTGTTTATTGAATATGAACACAGAACAATTTCCAATTCAAAATTTAAAAGAAAAAAAAGAGTAAAACTATTTCTCATATTGGACAAGAAGAATGCTTATTGGACTAGGTAAACTAATAAGTGTTTATAAGGTGGTAGTATTTATATTATATGATGTGATACACTGATACTGATATGCTTATCGTCGTCGCTGTGCCAAGTCAAATCTCTCATACTCAATTATCAACAATATTATTTGTATTCAAGGAAAAAATATTTTTAAATTGATATTAAAATCTAAAATAATATATTAAAATGTAGTTTCGATAAAGTAATAGGCTTCCAAATTTAATAAAAACATATATCGATTACCTGCTTTTATAATGAACTATTTTTACTGGATTTCTATTTTAACTAACTTTAATAGAATCGAAATGCATAAACTATTAAATAATTAATACCTCTTCCATTCAGATCCTTGTGTGTAGATTTCAAAAATCTCTATTGATGGTGATACGACATTGGTCGAATAGTGTTTTGTCAAAGACGTAACCACATTTTGTACAACGCTATCGTCTGAAAAGCAAAGGAAAAAAATAAAAAGCATTATTTGATTAGGTAAATTTTTATCGGTCAGAACTCAGAAGTCTGCCTTAATTATAATTAATGGGCTTAACATTTTTTATAGAAATAAAAATCTGATATTGTAATTTGTTTGGATTTGACTGTATTGTAAACTTAAATTTAATACAATATAATCATTATAATTACCATAGAACAAGACATGTAACATGTAAGTGAAAAAAAATACTCAGTACTTACGTATATCAATATAATTATTTATAAATAGGTAAACTTCAGGTAACTAGTTTGTTTGTACATGTAGAATGTATATGTAATATGTAGATATTTTGAACATTCTTATTTGTAAATCAAAATTATATGTGTAACTTGTATAATATAATTTAATTTCCTTCTGTAGTTATTATTTACTAATGCTTAAAAAAGAATCAATTATAAAAAATAAAATAAAATCGTATTTAAATTATAGATGTTACTTTAAAAATAGTAATAAAAAATAATAATTAAGCGAAAACATGCCACCAATTAAATATAAATCATTTGTTTTATGTTAATCAGTCAATTTGGTTAATTAATATATTTGATACTATGATACCATAAACTTAAACATCTTACACTACGACTTTTTATACGTAGTTATTAAAATATTAAGCATTACTGATTTTTGTTTAAGAATTATTGATTTTTCTTTATGAAATTAAATACCGAAAAGATGTTTTAATCGTTAACCGTGTACTATAAAATGAATATAAATTTGAATAAGTAATAAAATAATAAAGTTCTAGGTCACAAAGTAAAAATGATTATTAAAACATATTTTTGAATAAAATAAATCAAAAACAAGTATTTAAAATATTTATTTAAATTGACATATTTACTATTCTGCTTGAAATAAAATATAAAATACACATTCTCAGCAATCATATTTAATCACTGTAATATCATTAGTCAATTTTACTAAGGGTTACCTGATACCTGATACGAGTACTTGTACTCATTTTACACTGTTAAAATAAATTGTACATAAGCATACTCGGGGAACATACATTTGTTTAATTAATTAATAATTTACTAAATTAATTTGATTAAAAAATAGTGATAAAAACCACCTAGATCTTTATGAGTTAAGCATGATGTTCAAAGAGCGATACACTGATATAATCTATAGAGAGTACTAGTTTGTTGAATGCTATGAAAATTACCAATAGACTTGTCATGCATCAAAACTGCTGATTTCCACGAGAATGAGTTTGACATTCTCAAATCCAATACCATTTGTGATAATTCCGAATTAGGGGTGGTCAGAGGTATGGTAATTGCTTCGTTGATCGGCAGTCTTGGACAGCCAGTATCTAAAAGTTGTAAAACGTATAACATTGAAAACAAAGTAATAGGTACAAAGCACCGCGGTTGAGCGTTAGAGCATTAGACATTATACTGTTTTTGTTTACTGGCGTTTAACTAGACGAATTTGATGAAATTTGAAGTTACATTTATGTAGTTTTTTTTTGTTTATTTGTTTAATGGAATTTTTCATATTTATTACTTCGATAGAGACTCGCGACATTTATTTAAAGTCCACCTTTGTTCTAAAAACTATTTATATGTAAAGTTAAAATTGTACTCCTAGACGCAGCGCGTTACATGACCTCAGCCGTACAACGCGGATGGCGGATACCATCCATCGACATAGGTTTAAAGTCAGGAGAGAAAGATATAAGACTGTAGGTGGCCTATAGTGATATAACGTGTCGACTTTCGTCATGGGTTCAAACTCGTACCGTCGCATAATTTTTCACTCGCAATTTTAACACCCATGATACCCCGCCAACGTCCACAGCATGGGGCCGTATCACCTATGAATAACATAATACTTATAATAAATTTCGGAAGAAAGAAGCAATTTTCGAAAATATATTTACTGATCTTTTTGCATTTTACCGCTTAACGTGCATTATATTATTTTGGTTTTATGATATCTATTTGTAAAGAAAAAAAATGATACATTTAGTGCGAACGTATGTATTATACCTTGGAATGCTTTGAAAGGTATTCAAATTATTTAGGTACCTTTTACTCTAATAATTGTACTATAGTACGTATCAATAGTATAATCGAAGCCAATCGTAGAACAATTCTGTTTGACCGTATATATAATGCGATAAACGGGAAAAATATTCTCTGCATTCGTTATACTATTGAGAATTATTGTCACGTCTTATAATAGTAATAATAACATTTTAATTAATTGTAAAAATGCTAGCGATATAAGTAATTATTATGTAAAATGAATATCAAATTACTACCTATACAACGTTCGCAACGTTGCTATAGGTGGCTATATTCAAGAATGTTTTTTTTTCTTTTTTTTTTTTGCGCACTTTGGCTGCATTTAAGTCATATTTTGCACTTGTGAGCCCTCTACATTTGCCATTGAGCGTAAAAAAGGCACATATTTTTAAAGTATTTAGAAAAAAATGATTGTCTATTAGTTACTTATTAGCTAAGCTTTTTAGTTTAAAGTTAATATTATAGAGGTTGATATAATAATATAATTTTGTTCTCATGAATTAAAACTAATATTAAAATATATTAATATACATTATGTATGACATTTTATGAAATAAATGAGGTATACATAAGGGAGCCGGTTGAACAATTATTTGAGAGTTCCATTTTAATTATAAATACAATTAACCACTCGTTATTAAATATCAAACAACAGTAAGACGATTTCATGTTCATAAATAAATGTGTTGAGCCTTAGTGATTATTTTCAGTAAATACTAAATTGGATTTAAAAGTTTTACTTCATTAATTTATCAGTATAATTACATCAGTATTATTATCAGTACCTAAGTATATAATTTGTTTATATTTTTGCTTCATTGAATTAATCCTTAAAGTTCTTTTCTAATTATTGATTTTAATAATACATAACCTGTTATGGAAATGTATAGTAATCCATTAAACCCTTCGTATTCAGCTCTGTAGTATAAATTCCAAACATCCTCACAGTATGACGCTATGAAAATCGAAACGATATCTAAACACGAACATAAATTAAATTTGTTTTATCTTTTTATATTAGTGTTTATTATTCATATGGTTTAATTTTAGCTTATGGTTTATAGTTAAAATAAAATAAAAACTGTCAATCCTCAGATTACGTATGTTGTAGGTTGCCGGGTTACACTTACGTGTCACAGAGAAACTTAGAGTGATTAAAATAATAATAAATTATTAAGAATTTTAATACAAAAATATAAAATACAAATCGGGTAACTTACACGTTCCTTGATTAAATGGTTGTACGGCATTAGGTAGGTTTGGTATTGAATAAGTTTAGGTAAGATTGTGTTTTCTATGACACTTTGTGCGCTACAACAGTCATTGGCCATTGATTTTATAATAAAATAAAAGTTTATTATAAAATCAATGGTGTAGCACTATACCCTGTGTTTTTTTCTTGAGTGGGCGCAATATAGACCGCTTTATATTTAACTATTAAATTCAACATGAAAGCTATAATTATCATACTTTATACCCAATTTTATCATAAATTAGTTACGATGATTCCCCACCCCCTTTTTTAGTAAAGCCTATAGGTATATAAATATGTATATATAAACAATTTATAAATTTATGATATAAAACTACATAAATTATAAATTTATGTCTATTAATACGTGTACATTTTAGATTCTGAGTAAAACGAAGATTTATTGATATTACTATTATGTGTGTTTTTATGTCTGTGTACAGTATACATGGCTTCAATCAATAAAATCATGGGAAGTTTTTAATAGGAAATGGTCTCTGTAGTTGTTACTTTGAAGGGGAGTCATTTTTTAAATTTCTCAAATGTTTTCCGAATTATTGAAAAAAAAAAAACAGTGAAAAAATTGCAAGAAAATTTTAACCGATATAGAATTTTGAACCCAGCACGCACCAACTAATATTTGTTCAAATTGTTTTCAACTGTTTCAAGACGAATACAGGCAGTGACGTAGATTAATTTTTTTTCTGGGTTGAAAAATTTGGGTTAATAAACATTTTAAATATTTATTATAACTGATATACCAAGTTTTTGATAGTTTATTCCACCGACTGATTAAGAAAAAGCAACTCATGGTTTACAAAATTCACTGTCTTCTTTTTTAGAATACGCTATCCAGAGCCATCAAAATAACCAATTACACTGAAATTTATTTGTTTTTTTTTTTACTTTTGTCAAATTTTTAGAAATAGGAAAATTAAACTTTAAATCTGGTACCCCAATATTATTTATAAGTGTATTAATTTTGTTGGAACTTAATGAACGGTGTGCAAAGTTTGAAACGTCGTTAATACTCAAACCGTCATAACTATTAGATGTAGAATTGTAGAAGATATAGAGGTAGATAATGATTCAATAAATTTTGCATTTAGTTTTTTTATTTATTAATGCAATATCATCAACTGGATTTTCCAACTGAATTTTCTAGAAATGAAAAGTGAAAATGAATTATAATTCAAGAAAACCCATCATTTAATTAAGTGTCTATACATACAACGAAGACTACGAAAGGAAAAATAAAAATAATACGCTGTACATGTTTGTCTCGATGGTGAAAGATTAACGTAGGTACCGAGAAAAAAAAACTAGGTAAGGTCGACGTCAGTTGTTACTGTATTGCATATTACATAATAATAATAAAAATGCGCAATCACTACTGTCTATTGTAAAAAAAATTAAAAATCGTAATTTAGGTAGGTACTAATTTCATTAATAACAAGTATTTTTTAAAATAACTTTAGTCAAATAGTCTATAAGTAAGTGTGTATGCAATATGCATTACTTACCTTTACTACAAACCATATTTTACTATATAACAAACAAAAATGGTCTTTTTTGGTTCTGAGGGGGGGGGGGTAAACCCCCTACATGACCTCCCGTATCTACGCCACTGAATACAGTTAACAGAAATATAATTTATCTGTACCATACTTGTACTTATGGATTTAACTCACCTGATCGTGGAGTCTCGACCGTTTGTATGTTATGTACCTAATTTACAATATTATAATAGCAAATAAAACTATTTTAGTTCAAGAATTTATTGATGGTTTTTTTCAACTGTGATAATAGAAACACTTATCGTAACTTAATACAACGTAGGTCAATGAAACTATTTTGCCTAAAACTACTACCTACCTATACATTTTTCATACCCCATATTAATCGAGCTAAATGTACGTTTACTATGAGAGTAGTTCAAATCAAGTATTCTATGAGGTTTTGTTTTCCTACAATAGTTTAAATGTAGTTAAATAACGTTTGATCTTACCTCTAGATAGTTTAATGTCGGATCTTTTATACATTTCAACCGAAACCCCGGCTTGTTTAAAAATATCTTGTTTTAATTGGTCAATGTGTCCATTAACGGTATTCCAGATTTCATTGTTTGTACTTGAGGCAAATTTTGGATTTATGATTATCACTAAATTCAATAAAATTAAACACACATAAATTAGTAAGTATCTAGCAATTTCTAGGAATGAATATATGTTTTCGTTATTTGATGTAGTTCAAAAAATAAATATCATTGACCATTGACTTTGACATGTAAATAAAATACGTAATAAGAAACAATTCATTTGATGGGTCGATTACATTTTTAACTAATTTGTTATTATTTTTACGTTATAAATTCAGTGTCTTATTAGAGTTATTGATAAAAGTGTATTATTATTTATTAGTAACTAATTTAAAAAATATGGTATAACAATAAAAGTAATAATCTTTACATTCGAAAAAATTGAGTCATTCAAAGAGAGTTTATAAATAACTAGTAGGATCAAAAACTACATTTTACTAAAATCATTAATCATATATGATTCTCAGATACCACAAACATTAAAATATTTTTATTATTACTGTTCATATATATTTATTAACATTTAACACCGTAGGTTATTTCTTAACATTAACTATTTAACGTAAATTATTTGTAATTCTCAGTTATGTAGAATTGTAGACGTTCAAATATATAAAATTTAAAAATTAACAGGTATATCTAGTTGTTATATATTATTTTGTATAAAAATGATTGCTATGTATAAAATATATTGTTTTAATTAATAATGCATTCAGTAATGCTGCAGTTAGGTTCAAAGTTCAAACATAGTATTCAATATTGGTGTTCAAAAAATTTGGTATATGAGACTTTTTAAAAATAAAAAAAAAATAATAATAAATAAAACTTAAACTATATAATTATTACCAACAGTGTCGTTGCTTTTTGAACCAGAATCAATGCTGTAAATGTTGAGACCATAACACATAGTGTTTAACCACATGTGTAATACAATATACACGGTGAAGCTCATCATGTCCATCTTTCGTTGTAAGTGTAACTAATATGAACACAGTTCTAGCTTATTTGTGTCAAAAACATAATCGAATATTAGATCAACTATCTGTCGATTTGTCATATTTTGTTTCAATTGTTTCTATAAATTTAATTTTTAATATAGTCCATGTGAATGAACAAAAGCCGGGTAATATTATATCACATAAACATCACTAACAATCACGCGACGTACCCACACGAATGTCTGCCGAACAAAAACTAGCCCATCATAAGGGTAGTTTCGTTAACCTCTGGAAACTAGGTCGGGTAAATAAATAAACTGTCAAAGACAAACTCTTTAATGAGCTCAGCCCTCGCTGAACAAATGAATCATTCGTGATTACATGAACATTGAGCGACGATTTAAGTGTTTTTATTGGTTGATCCATAAGAACTTAAGGTTATGTATATAGGTATTATACCATGAATAATCGTACCTAATCAAAAAACTTTAAATTGAAAATATTAAAAACATTATAATTGAAAATTATAAATTTCATGAAAATAAACATAATTATAATTATTATAATTATTATAATAACATTATAAATTTTGTGAAATTAAGGATTGTACGAGTCACGTATTAATAATGTAAAATAGAAATAATTCACGAATGTATAAAATATATAGTTTACTTATTATCTACCACCATTGATTAAAATTACTATAATTTATTAATATTAATAATAAATTCTATTATTTACAGGCTGCAGTAAATATCTAAGACTACAATAATGTAAAATTGCCATTTCGTTACTATAATAAATTATTAATTTAATAATTTCATGTTAAAATCACTCAAATTATGTATCATGCATAATTAATATGCTAATAAAATCCTGAGAATTGTAATGATACGTATTGCAATAGTGATTTTTTCATAAGCCTGCTTTTATTTAATTTAACACAAACATTTAAACAGAAAATTCCATTTACCTTATTTAATAATTTTCTAAACATTACAAAAGTGAGAATTTTCCAAATAATTATAACAATGAAATTTAAACTTTACAAATATTACAGTTTTTGTTGACAAAATCTGTTTTTTTTCTATAATAATAATTATTTATTTTAATTTAAAAAAATAATAAATTTAAGAGCTATAAATATAAAACCAAATATTTATGCCTAGATAATTCACATAATCTTTGGAAAATTATAAGACCATCTCATCTTACGTACCAATCTTATTATAACCTGTACAATTTAGAGAATTTAATTAAAACAAAAAAAAAATATTAAAAAGAAATTATAAATTAGGGAAAAATTATGCAAATAAAAGTTTAAGTTGGTGATAATTAAAATGTTGTGTATTTACTATTGCATACAGTGAACAAAATCAATGTCTCAATATCTCATTAAAGTGTCCATTCGAAATATTTTACATTATATAGTTATGACTCGATGAGTGTCGAGTTATACATAGGTTTTTATAATACAATGGATTCCGCTTAATGTGGACACGTTGGGACCTCATCCCTGTTTGCCCACATTAAGCGGTTTCCCATAAAAACCCAAATTAGTTCAAAAACACATACATTTATGATATATCAAAAAAGTTTTTAAATTTGTGCACTTGTTTTTTGTAACGCATAATTTTCTAGCGATTTTACGTTGTGAAGTGCCTGAAGGAAGCGAGTTGTTTCGAAACATACGTATATAATATCCCGTTGAAATTTACATTAAAACTGAAATGTGGGTATTGTCGCATTAGAGAACGTATATGAATACTCCATAAATTTACTCAACAAAATCCCATTATGGTTTAAACGGATATTTACAAGCGAAATCACATTGTGTTAGCTGTTTTTAAATACACATGTGTGTATTCTAACGCGAGGATAAAATAAAAATTGCCCACATAAACCGAACGAGGGCGATGCATATATTGTTAATATACATTTGTGTTGGGACCAGACCATTTTGCCCATATTATGCGGATGTCCATATTAACCGGTACCCACATTAGGCGGGATACACTGCATTATATTAATAAATGGATATGACCACTTATTTCATACGACATACAATCACATTATATTATATTTATAATCTTTATATGCACAATCCACTTGAAGTATACGAAAATATCACAGAAACTTTGGTTTATTTTGTGGCTTCTCATAGTTGAATCAATAATATTGTTAATAAAATATAATAATAATTATCGAAATATTCAATAATTCAATAATAATAAATATTGTTAATTGGTATAATTATACTATACAGTCATAAACTCATAAGTAATTTTTAAATCAACGATATCATTTTACATTTGTTATTTTGCTCATATTTCGCGTGACGTTCGTAATACTATGTTCGTATTCAAAATATTATAACTTAGACTAACTAACTAACTAGTATTATTATAATTGATAACAATTGGCTTAAATACTTTCATATTATAATACTATAGTATCTAGAGTTTAATAGAACTGTAATATGTCACTGTACCAGTATTGAATCAATACAGACAACCAATATTGAACCAATACCGACGGCCAGTAATAGTTTTCCTGTACTAGTTCAGTACTGGTTAAAATTGTAACCAACTGGCGCAATACTACGCCTGTTGTGAGTGTCAGCATAAGCAATAATTTTCCAACTGGGATATTGTTTATAGTTTTATTGCAGTCTACAGATATTCCATATTTTCATAGAATACTGGGCCTAGGATCCTTTGTCATCAGAAAATACTGAAATCCAACAGAGGAAAAGTTTTTTTAATTTATTATCAAAAAGTTTGTGATTGGATAACCGTATCTGATTAATTAATAATATAAAATTATGAAATATATATATATAAATAAATATTCTTATTCCAATATTGTATTTGTATACATCATAATATTATTTATCATACAACATGGGTAAAATCATTCAACTAAATTACACAGCCAGAGTCTAAATTTTAAATTAATCAAAAAACTAAGAAGTTATATGCCAAATGATAATACGCATATAAATAATACCAACAAATGTTTTTAATAAATAAACAGTATTATGTATCGTAAACATTTTATTAATACAATGTGGGAAAAAAATGTACGCAATTATTAAATTTTCAATTTTTGCCGGAATTATTATAGTAGGTACTATTGTTTTACCCGTGTACATCACATATTGATCTCATATTGACTTTTCATCCGTCCGAATTGTACCATTATTAAATTAGAACTATTTTTCCAGGAGAGGAGGCAAGATGCCTGTCTTTCCCCTTCCAATTGGCGTCAATGTCTAGAACTTAGAGGCAGAAAAATACGCCACCCAAGATGTGCTTGTCAGCGGCGAATTTTGCACTAGGCTCGTGAAGCTCGAATCTAAGGCGACAACTTATAGGGGGTGGCAAATTTTCTATGTTAATTTATTTTTATTTTCAAAAAAAAAAAAGAAGCAAAAATAAAAATATGATATTCAGATGATATTCATCATTTTTGGTGTCTGAAAATACGAAATTTAAATTTTTAGCCTAATTTCCCGCCTTTTCTCGAAACGCCTATTTGAGCGAATGGTTCGAAAACGCGGAATGACAAACAGACAAATCGCCCGATAAAAAATTATCGGCTATTTATATAATTTTATAACTTGCATTATTATGCAATATGCGACCGCTAAATAAGTATAAGCCACAATCGTCAAATTTTTCTCACTAATAAGGCCATACGATTAAGATATACTGACCGAGTATGAATGTTTGTAATTTTTTTTGTAATCTTATTATGACGCCTAGTAAAATAAAGTCGTCGAGTGATTTCGATTTTTCGAGTTGTGGTCTGGCTCCAGGGAGACGGGATTTTGGGGGTCATAAAAATTAGGTCCTTTATGTTTAATTGAAAATTGATACACGTATAAATAACATTTTAAATCTTCTGAATTTTGAATTTATTTTTTTGTACTAAAAATATTTAAAACAATTAATATTTACATGTTGTTTAAATAGTTAATATTTTGTTACATACAACGCATAATATATAACGTGTAGGTACTCTTAAGCTACATCGCCACCTGCCCATAAAATCATAAGTCCCATCTAATTTCTAAGACATTTTTAAGAAACACTGAGCGTGCCTCAGGGCACCGAGAAGGTTAACCCGTCCACTGGTGCTATAATGCGTATTGAAATGATTGTTTCTGATTTTACTTTTGGAAATAACTTACCGCACGACTGATTGACGTATTCGTTCGTTCGTACAATTGACCTGTAGCATACACGTCGGCTGGGTACCACGCTAGTGATAACGATGTTTGAAAAACATTATGCCAATCACGATGGTGCACTAAAGAAGAAGAATATTTCTTATCTAGTACTGTTGACTGTTGATAGGTTATCACAGCGTTGTTATCGTCTTGAAAAATTGTATTCGTTCCGCGCCTTTGATGTGCCGTACACACGGTCTGCAGTACAGATGACGATCACGATTGATTGTTAATTCTCATTAGTTACCCAATATTTCGTTGAAATTACGTAACATTATGTCAAAGGCTCACGGTTCGCGGTAGAAATTTATTAGTCGAAAACCATGTCCAGAGCTACGTTCATGAATTTCAGGCGATTCGCTGATACAAACGTCTGTTCGAAAAACAGGTAAAACATTTTTTTTTTTGTATAAACACATTTCTACTGACATATTGTTTATTATCATTAACAAATCATCTTTACTCGATTTATTTTAACAATAATCAACGGGCTTATTTTTCATATTCCAGTGGTTATAATTAATTTAAGTGTAACTTATTGCAAATGTTTAGTGTGTCCTTGATAGATAGATGTTCTTTGGCATTACCTAAAGTTTGTATAGACAAAATGAATTAAATTTAGTTTTTCTCGCCTACTCATTTAAGATAAAGTTATTAGAGGTCAAAATGTCTCGAAAATAAATGAGTTTCACAATTTCCCATATAGTGTTAATAAAAACGTACTTGATTACATTTCTTAACACGGAAAAAGTGTAAATTAAAGTATGAATAATATTATGTTTAGTGTACATTTATAATGATTATTCTTAATTTATAGCATATTAGGTATTTATAATTTAAAATATGTTAAGTAATTTAATACTTCAAGAAAATCTAGCAGTTATACATTTTTCTTGAATTACTTTTTGGTTATTTTAATATTTTATATACCTATTTATTTTTCACTGTAGTTTTCATAATACCATTTTTAGTAAGTTTCTATTCATATTGAATTGATTGCATTTGCTGTATTTCAAAATATATAGTCTGTATTTTCATTAATTATTTTCATGTACATATAGTATTTTAATACCATGAAGTATCTAATAAAAGATAATTGAAAAGGAATTTTAAATCATACATCATAGGCAGACATGTGTAAAATAAACATTTTTTCATTCGATAGAATAAATTTTCAAAATTTATCATACAAATATTGAAACCTAACTATCTAAAATATATTTTATATTGTAGTAGTTATTAGTGATGGAGAAATTATATAGTTTTAAATATTGATATTATTCAAAATGTATCAATACTATCCCAGCGACCTTATTGTATATTAATTTATAATAATAATAATAATAATAAGAGTTTATTAGTTTTCCAACAATCTTGTACAAATATAGGATTAACATAAAAAAAAATTGGTTATTGTTTGTCACCTTCAAGGCTGTGCAGAGGTGAGAGTTCATTACAGTAATGAATTAGCAATTATAAAGATAATAAATGGATTTTGATGGATTTTAAAACAATAACTAAAACTAACAGTTATATGTTGTGGAGATAGATTAATATTAATTTATATTTAAACATAAATATATAATTTATATACTTTAATAATATTAACAAGTGTTGAGCTTACAATTCATTAAATATAAAAAAGTAAATTAAATGATTGAACTATACCTAGTACCTATACCTAATTATACCTATACTAAGTATACTACATAGTATATATATATAACCTACCAAACACTATTTTATTATGATGATGTAATTATTGAAATTAATAATTTTCTTATTTATTTACAACTGAATTTAATTATCATAATATTTGCAATAAAAATAAATCATATTTATTAAAATAACGACTATTAAGAATTAAATTGATAAAATAATAACATAAAAGAAATGATTTTATAATATGTTTGTATTTATATACAAGTGCACTAAATGCTTCACTTTGTATTATTGATAGGTATATTTTATGTGTATACTTGTACTATGTAATAAAAAAAAAACCATTTCAATATTGCAATTCATCGAAAAATTATTATTTAATATTGAATATTTACCACAGTATTGATAACCTTGCCCATCATTAACATGTTATAATAAATATATAATTATATATATATATATAATATAATATAATATATATAATTATATATATTATATATATAATTAATGTAGACAATACAATTATATATACATGGAATATACAATAAAACTTAATTTATTATTAAAGAGATTCTATTAGACATTTTAGGTACTTGATAATATGTTATACTTTATGCAGCATTATTAATATTATAATGTATTCAATACGTGTTTAATAATACATTTTAAAGTCTTAATATTTTTATTAGATTATTAACTATTAATTTTTATTTTTATTATCTGTATTATAGAAAATGGAAACATCTCAGTTGTATGAATGGAAAACAAACTTTCTATTCAATTAGTGGTCCTATAAAAATAGATAAAATTTCCAAATGCTTATGTTATACACAAACACGAACATTTATTAACTTTTTGGTACCTGATATCGGAAAAAGCAACAAGAAAGTGTATAGAGACAAAAAATTAATTGGGTGAGTATAATATAGTTTTATAAATTACAACAATAATATTATCTTATATATTTTACTGAAGTAACATTATTAAATTATTTAGGTACTCTCCTGTACAAATGTTTGATGTTATTCAAGATACCGAAAACTATAAACATTTTTTGCCATTTTGCCGGCAGTCTACAGTCAAATTGAAGGAGAAGAATCATGCAAAGACTTATTTAGAAATCGGTTTTCCTCCAATAGTAGAAAGTTATGTATCCCACATAACATTTGAACGCCCTCATATGATTAAGGCAGAGTGCCGTGATGGAAAATTATTTAAATATTTACTTACTCAGTGGAATTGTGATCCTGGATTAAAAGATAATCCAGGAACTTGTGTCATCACTTTTTTTGTGTCTTATGAATTTAAATCACATTTACATTCAGCAGTCGCTAATATGTTTTTCAATGAATTAGTTAAGCAAATGGAGCAGGCATTCTTTGATGAGGCTAGTCGACGATATGGAAAACCATGTATAAGAGCCCAAAAACTAAAATTGTTACCTCCCAACTAATTTTTTTTTTTTACTGTTTCAAGAAAATTAAAAATAAAAGTTTTTTTTGTTGATAATAATGTTATAGATTTAGTACTGATTTTTGTGTAAATATTGTTTTGAAGGGTTTTAGAAATTCTTTATTTTAAAACTATTTTTATGTCACTAAAGAAAATTGATTATTATGTTTTATGATATAAATTATTAGTTTTAATGACATTTTAAGGACTTATAAGTTATTTGTTATAAACCTAAGTATAATCATAACTAAATATTTAATTAAAAATTTTTACATAAGTATTAAACTTATACACTTATTGTGTTAATGTAAAGTTTATTGTAGTTATTGTTATTAATAATATTTACACTATAGATACGAATAATACAATGTCATTATTACTGATTTTTACTAATTTTTGGATGCTTTTAAATTATTGATTATTTTCTATTGCCCTTCATATTTCACTATTAGTTATTATTTACTTAATGTAATACATAAAATGTGAAGATTATTAAAATTAATATTATGGCTGTAATAAATTGTTAATTACTGTATTGACAATTACAAATGATGTGATTTTATTATGACCAAAATAATAAACAATACGTTTTACTGTTGGCAATTCTGCAGAGGAATAGTAATGTGCAAACAAAGCCTCCTCTACTGTCGGTTAAACAAGGAAAAAAAAACTGTTAGCAGTTTTTAAAACACATTTTATGTTGTATAATATATATTAATATTGTAGTGGATGCACACTTGAACATAAGTCAGTGCTCACCAGTTGCCAATACCGGAAAATTAAATTTACTAATATGATACAATGTTTCTAGCCACTTCTTCACCATATAGATTCTAGTAGATGTCATTACATTATTGAGATTTATTTCTTATCGCCATATGAGTTCTCCATATGAATTTTGTAGGTAGCCTAATTTTTGGTAAAATAGATGGAAGTCTTTAGAGTCCAACCCATGTTTTATATGTATTCATAATTTATCAAACAAATTAAATTATTTGTGTTGAAGTTCATAAGTAATGTTTTTATTACATTCTCTGGTTGTGTGTTTGACGCATTTCTAGTATTTGAAGTTGGAAATATTTCATAAAAACGTAAACCATTGAATTTATTTTTATTGTGAATTAACTTTTTCGAAAATATAATGTTTCATCGAGCATTATAGCGGAGGAGTACCACAGAAAATAATAAAATCAATTAATGAAAAATGACAGAATTAACTAAAATTAATTTACCCACAAATCACAATCCAAGCGATCCTAAGGTATAAAAAAGTTTAGTATCAGTGTTTCAATATGTTCATAAAATAAAATTCGCTGTAAATAAATATAGGTAATAAAATTTGGCTTGCATGATGCATTTATATTTATAAGTAAGTATATTACAGAAAGCTTGAATACAATATATATATATATACATAATATATTATCATTGATTATAAATTGTATAGTTAATTATATATTATAGTATTTATAATCAATGGTATTATATACACTTACCAACTAATATTGTAAACCCGAAATCGCTAAATATTACTTGATTCAGTACTATTTAGTAGTGGCGTAGCCAGCACGTTAGGCATGGGACAACCCTTTTTCACCAAAAATAAATGTTTCATGTCGTATTAAATGTGTAGCCTATATTATAATCATAATAGTATTAAGTATATTAAAACGTATTTAAAATAATAATATTAATATATTGTAAATACGGTTTTAATTAACAAAAATAAATCCCGATGGTTTTTAATCGGTCCATGATACGTTTTTTTTCATTCAATCTTATTTTATTTTGAGTAGTTTTATTTCTAAGATCAATGATGACAAGTTGCAAACTATATAAATTATCTAACTTTTTTATCTACTGAGAGAGAAATAAATAGAAAATTCACATATATATTTGCTGAGTTAGTATCAATGAAAAAAGTAAAATTGAATTTGTAATTTAAAAATGTCTTTATTAATTTTATTCTATACTATTAATTTTAAAATTTTAAAATAATGCATATAATATGCCAATATGCTTATAATAAATGTATAATAATACACACAGTATTCTATTACTTTCTTATTTAATAAAAATATTCATTGGTAATCTTGACATCAAAATACAGGGCCTACCCAGAATTCAGTAGTAGTATTACCGAAAGATTTAATTATGATATTGACATGTTTTGGTGAAACAAAAGTACATTTAAAAGAAAAATACGTTAGCTTTTACTTCTGAAGAGTCAAAAAAAGTGTGTGTTACCAGTACGCGCGCGGGAAGTTAAACTTTTGAACGGTACACGTGAGTGAGTGAAATAGAAAGAAAGGCATGGATAGACTGTGGTAATGAGGATAATAAAGAAAGAAAAGAAACAATGCAAATTATATTTTTTATATTTTTATTTTATATTTTATGCTAATGATTGATTATTATTTTGCTCAATCGGTATAGTAGTTATGATTGACATATGATGACTGAAATACGAAACGTACACTTGCGACTGAACATTATCCATATATCGCGTAACTTATTACTTAATAACAATATTATTATATTAACAATGGCTAAAAGCACACTGGATACGTGCACAACTTAGCCACCACGGGAACGCGGGCCGCCGCCGCCACTTCCACCCATCCACCAATCAAAAAACCGCCTCGCCGCACGACCTTGACCTTTAATCGTAAGTCGCAACTGCGCGTGTATGATATTATTATTATCATCGTCGTCGTCGTCGCCGAAACCGCATCGGCTGTCACCGTCTCACCGACCAACATTATATTATTATTATGTCATATTATGTACAAGACGTACCTCTATTGTACACTTCGCACCGCCGCCCCGCCGATCGTATGAAATCATCCCGGACGATCATTCCGTTTTTATCTAAATTTTTTTATCTCATTAATATTATTGTTGACTATTCTATGGTTAATAACTCAACCAAAAAAACTGTCGCTTAATGACACAACCCATAGCCGTTTACAAAATACAGCTACGACAATCCGCGGCTGCACACAACGATATGTCCGTGTTCGCGTTCGTACGGCCGCCCGCTCGCTTTTTTCCTCACTACCCTGCGTAAAGAAGTTTAACTCCAAAAAATAAAAATATAAAAGAATAAGATTGATGAACAGATAAATATCTAGTAACTCTTTAATAGCATATATTATATAAATATACAATTGTTGTACACAATAATCTAAAATATTTCTAGATGTTAGAATTAATATTAGTCGTTGACAACACGTTGTGTAATAACTTGTTACGAAAAAACATTTTTCATGTATATATGTATATGACCATACGTCCCGCTTTTGAGCTAAGTGTCCCGCTGTCCACAAAGAACCTAAAAATGTCCCGCTTTAAGAAAAGTCGACTTGTGTTAGGTATTTATTGATCACAAATAACAATCATACATTTATACATTTATTTTAATAAAAAAATTGCTATTTTACGCAAAATAATATGGTTTTCTAATTAAAATGTACAGGTGTCCCGCTTTGAAGAAAAAAAGTATGGTCACGTTATGTATATACCACCTATGAAATGTTAAATGGACTCCGACAACGACGAAAAATATTATTATCAAATTGGTTTGCTAATTCGACGAAACTGTGACTTAATGATAATTAAGTGAAAAGTATAATTTTATTTAACTCGTCATTCGTTAATCGAAGAGCGTTGGGTCGTCGATTATTATTATGTTATACGACAGTTCCAGTGACAAATACCCTTTTACCATAAGTTTGCAGTTATTACAAAAACTTGATACGCACATAATATTATAGCGATAGTTAATGAAGTTTTATATTTTTGCGCCGCATTATCTAAATGTTGATTCAGCTATGATACCAAACTAATCGGTTCTTGTATAAACGTAATATGGTGGTTACATTTTAGTAAATTTGACCAATACTAACTCCCATTTATTTGAATTATAATAATGAGAATTGGATGTTAATATTTTTAAACGCCGTTAAAGTATTTTGAATCTATCAGTGATATATCTTGTATTCTTGTGTATAAAATCGAACCTAGGATGTACAATAAAATATATCAATATCAGTTCATAAATAATATTTTTTATACATCTTTCGAAGTTGTATTCAGATTTGATAGAGAAAACGGGATTTTCTGTAAATACACATTGTTATATTTTATCTGTGTTACACTTAGTGCACCATGTTGATTTTATTTAACGAATCAATGTTATTACTAAAGGCGGCTGATCATGCCCTCCCCTAAAGTTCGTATTTTTCTAAAAAAAAATTGTTTATCGTTAAAAACAAAATAAAATCAAATTTCACACGACAATTTTGGGAGGTGGTTTAACATAAATAAATATAAATAGGTATATGTAAATATGAATAAATAAATATTTATAATGAAATTGACATTCTTGATCAAATAAATTGAAAAATTGATGTGTTTGCAAACACTAAAAATATATGGCTTGAATTTGTGTTGTAAAAGTTGTTGTTCTTTTGTTATAAAATGTTCCGAAGTATATTGATCACTAATGCATATTTTATTTTGACCGTCATGTCGTAATAATGAATTAGTCTTGCAGGAGATATATTATAGAGTATTATATTATCTGAAAAAAATTTCAAATATTACAAATACTAGCATTCATTCAATCGAAATTTATTTAAACTCTGGTCAAAATAACACATTTCACATAATAATTTTAATATAAAAATCAATTTTTACTCGTATAATGTTTAAATAGGTAAAAAAAAATAATGAGTAAGGACCTTTTTTTAATTACTATTTATAAAGATTGTAACTATTATTATTACACAGTTATATCAACATTTTTATTATACCGTCATTTTTATCAAAAAAAAAAAAAACAAAAATATACATTAAAAAAAAAATTACGAAATGTTTACGGTAATAATCAAATTTATTTGATTATTTGAATAATAATTCGGATCCGTATAATGAGAATTATCTGTGTAAAGCCGGATTCAGATATAATCAAGGAAAATACTATTTTGTTATTATTTAGTTTTATAGTTTATATCTATATTTGTCATGATAGTAGTTTTATGTAAACATTAACATTTTATCAAGCTTTTACAAATACAAATTACGGTATTTGAACAGTTTAAATATCCATAAACAGCACAAATCGAAGTAAGAATCTTTTAAAATCTTTACCGTTACAAGTGCCTAGAATCTAAAAAAAATTGTATAATAATTTATAAGCATTCAGGAATAACTTATAGTACTACCTAAAAATTATTATTTTTTGAATCATGACGAAAACTTAAAAATGGTTTTATTCAAACCCGATATTCTGTTAATGTTACCGATATTTTTATTAATTTTGTGTGGTTATTAGTTATTATGAAGGAGTTCTAAATTCCTTAATATATCTCTTGAACAATTAGACGAGTGCTTGGAGTTTCGATATCTCTTCAAGGGATATTTGGAACAATTATTTTGGTAATTGAAATAATATAGAAAAGATAGTTATTAAGAACATTTTTTTTATTGCACTTATAATTTAAAAAAAATCTATCTTTACAAAGGCATAAATATTTTCATAAATTCTAAATTTTAAGGCCATTAATTTACGCTAACCATTTATTTAAATTAATATCATTATATTTTTGATTATAAAAATCAAATATTCAATTAAAATTCATTTTTTTTGATAAACGCACTCAAATGGGATCTATATATGCAGAAAATTCTAAATACTGAATAGCTATATTTAATGTAATGTCATCATTATTATTAAACATTAAAGGATTGATTTTAAATAACGGGTTGATTTGTTCGAAAATTGAATTGTTTTAGTTTAATTCGTGAATAGTTATAGTGTGGCATTGAATAATTGGAGTTTAGAGTATTTACACATTGAATATTAAGTAATATATCAGTACAGAAATTTGAGAAAATCAATTTGGAAATTAAATAGTTGTACATAACCGAAGCATATTATTATTAAATTTGTTAGGTACTACCTAGTACCTAGCTACTATGTTCAAGTGGCCCAATATTTAAATTTATAGCTAATATTGCTTATGCAATGTTGCAATTACCTTTGGACGAAAGAAAATTCTGAATACGATAGATTTCGATTATCAATCTAGGTTGATGCATACTTAAAAACTGAATAATATAAACAATATTCTAAAGCATTGCAAATCAGATAGACGTATAATTGTATTTTCAAACAATTTGTATTTTTTAACTGTGAGCAATATTTGTGATATATGACCTCGAAGGTATTAGGTATCAAGGCATTTATTACACATTGTATTAAAATATTAATAATGAATAAAACTCACGATAAAATAATACTAAAATCTATATATTACATTTATAATATATTATATATTTAACTTATAACAATGATTAGTGAAAAAAACGTAAATGTCGTTTGACATATTATAGAAATAAAAAAACATGATAATATTATTATGACACATTAGAGGAAAAAAATTAGATTTTCTATGGAATGTATCAACTGTCGTTACTCATTTTTAATCGTGTATTTATAAGAGATTTTTGTCAGAATATTATTTTAGTTCCAACCGTTTAACGTTCATGTACAAAGTTTATTCCACAAAAATGTTGAGTTTATATGTATTGCTTACAATCATTTTCACTGAAAAGGCATTTGTAGGTGAGTAATCTATACATGATTTTTAACAGTAGTCGATACGATAAGTATTTTTTGAAAACTAAACACGTTAGGTATAAATTAAATACGATCCTGTCCTTATGCAATCTCTGCTAATGAAACGCATGTAAATAAAAATAAGTATAAACATAATGCGTTCTCTTTTCAATAAAATTGGAAGTATTGGTTATAACTTAATAATAACTTAATTATAACTTAAGTGAAATTAATATTATCTGTTTGTATTAGAAATACCAGTACGCACATTTATATGTGCTAATGGAGATACAATTTTCGATTATTTTGTTTGTGATGGTATACTAGATTGTGAAGATGGACTTGACGAAGAGGAATTGTCATGTAAAGTATGTAAACAACATAAAAAAAAAAAAAAACGGATGGGAACTTGCACAGCTGCACAGCAGTATTGGAGTGCTCCTCGGTCATAGAGTACTTTATTATAATTGACGTGTTCAATTTGAATGCAATGATAGGTATCAACTATATAAATTTAAAATAAAAATTTTTCGGTAGAAATTTTTTTATAGTTTTTTAAGAGTAACTTATGGACAATCTCGTGTTAATATTTTAAACTTTAAGTATAAATAAATATTTTATGAATTTTCAACTACAAAATAACTTGCAAATTTCCACGATTTTGACATATTTGATACAATTTGAACTTTATGAGCTTATTAAAAATATTTTTGGGAAACAATTTTCAATTCTTTTTAGTTGCGATAACTAGAACTGATATTGAACCTTTTATTAAATTTTCAAAAGTTTTTTCACAGCCATATCGATATTATTTAAAAAAAAAAACATAGAAAAATTGAAAATTTGAAATGTCTGTAAATATGTCAAAAAATACTTTGAAAACTTTAGCATGTATAGAAAACGCAAATATAAACATATGGTGAAAATTTCAAGTTTTTGCGGTTTTTCGTATTTGAATTAGAGCATTTAAAAAAAATATATTTTGTTAAAACTTGGTTTTGCATAAAAATTCCCATTTTTCTGTCATTATTTTATGGTTCTTCCCGACACTTTTTAAAAGTTTTGAAAATGTTTTATTTTTGACTTGCCATTTTTTACCAATTTTTGTGAAATTTAAATTCACTATTCTTGTAAATAATATTCTGTATAAAGATATTGAAGAATGTTTACTTCTTTAAACATGATGACAGACGAAAAAAAAATGAATAAAAAAAAGAACGGGTGGGCCTTGTTTTGCTGTACAGTTGGGGGTGGAATGTTCCTCGTTTATAGGATAGGTCATTATTACAATGGATTTGTTAAATTTGAATGCAATGATAGATATCATTGTATACGAATAACGATTCTGAACGGAGTTAATATGTTTGTCTAAAATGTGTATATAGTAATATAGTATTTTATATTTAAATTGAATTTTAATGCGATTTCGTAAAAATTTAAATTTAAAACAGTCATAAAATTTTTTTTTTAAGCCTGGTAGAATTTTTTTTATATATTTTTGAAGGTAAGCATATGGAAAACCTAGTGTTAAAATTTTGAACCTTAAGTATAAACAAAATAATTTTTATGAATTTTCAACTACAAAATAACTTGCAAATTATCGCGATTTTAACATATTTTATACAAATTTGAACTTTATGGGCTTATAAAAAAATTTGAGTGAAACCATCTCCGATATTTTTTAGTTATAATTAGTATAACTTATATTTAATCCTTTAATATATTTTCAATAGTTTTCGGACAGCCAAAAAAATTTTTAAAGATATTTTTAAAAAAATACTTACAAAAATCGAAAATTCAAATTGTTTATAAATAAGTCAAAATATGGCAAAATACTTTGAAAACTTAACCATGTATAGAGAACACCAATATAAAGGTCTGATGAAAATTTCAAGTTGTTGCGGTTTTTCGTTTTTTAGTTAGAGCATTTTAAAAAAACCGATATGATTTCTCAGTCTAGAATTTTATATATTATATTATATTTTACATGTAATTTTATGTCAATATTCGCTGTTCAAACGCTTATAAAAAAAAATTGTGCCAATGGATTTTGATGATTTTTGAATAACAATAAAAACTACTTGTGCGGAGTGTTCTATTAAATTTTCAAATATTTTGTATCAGTCAATATTTTTATCACCGATTATAAAAAAAAAGTGTAAAAAATTCGAATTTTTTAAATGCCTTTAAGTGGCTTAAAAATCAATATAATATTTTGAAAAAATATGACATAAAGGAAATGTCTATCTCAACAACTGGTGAAAATTTCAAGTTTCTGCGACTTATACTTTTTGAATTATAACAAATATTTTAAACCGTCTGACCATAAATTGCTATTTTATGCAATTTCCTAAAAATTTAAATTTCAAACGGTCATAAAATTTTTAACTAGTGTCAAAATTTTGAACCTTAAGTATAAACAGAAAAAATTTTATGAATTTTTATCTACAAAATAACTTGCAAATTATCGTGATTTTGACACATTTTATACAAATTTGAGATTTATGATCTTATTAAAAAAATTTGAGTGAAACGATCACCGATATTTTCTTGTGAAGATAAGTTAAGCTTATTATAAACCTTGTATTAAATTTTCGAGAGTTTTCGGCCAGCCAATTAAATTTTATAGGTATTTAAAAAAAAAAAATTACAAAAATCGAAAACTTAAATTGTCTATAAATAAATCAAAATATGTCAAAATACTTTGAAAACTTAATGAAGTATAGAGATCACCAATTTAAAGATTTGGTGAAAATTTCAAGTTGTTGCGGTTTTTCATTTTTGAGTTAGAGCATTTTAAAAAAATGTAGTTTGTAAAAACGTGATTTTGTGTAAAATTTCCTGTTTTTTCGTAATTTTTTTATCGTTTCTTTCGATTTTTTAAAAAAGTATTGAAAAAGTTGGATTTTTGACTTGCCAAAGTACCATTTACATTTACTTTCCTATCAGAAAAGTTGCTGTTTAAGAAAATCGAAGCATTTTTGCTACCAAAAATCGTGTCCTCAGATACACACAAAAAAAAAAAAAAATAATAAAAAATAAAAAAATTAAATAAAAAAACACACATCATTGTAAAACTAATAGATTCCATCACTCCGTTCAGAATCTAAAAAAACAACTCATTGTAAAATTAATACGTTCATCAGTCCGTTTAGAATCTAAAATTTTTAATAAGTAGTAAATGTAAATATGTGTAGATAAATAAAGTTCCAACTTTAAAATGTATTACTATTGTCTTAAGAAGTTCGGTATATAATCTTTATTTTTGAGAACATATCGTAATCAAAAACATCTTTTGCCTAATCATAAATATATTTTCGGTAATTTATTATTTTTGGGTATATAAAAATATAATATTTGCTCTGTATTAACTTAAGAGTAAAGTTTATATTTAAATGTTTAAAATGTATACAATTTAATATAAATTTTAAAATAAGTGATAAAATATGCTGATAAAATCTACTTAATTGTTTTCCTTTGTAATTCAGAATCATATTTGTTTGGATAATGAATTCAAATGCAAATCTGGCAAATGCATACCGCATACTTTGGCATGTGATGAATTTGAACACTGTTCTGATGGAGAGGATGAGGATATTAATCTATGTCAAGTATAAATAAGCTATTTAAAAGTTTCAATATACATTGCTAAAATGTTGTGCTTATTATTATTGTTAGAAACGCATTAGTCTTTACCTATAATCTGTAATCTAGTACACACGAACCACCCTTACCGTCTTTCACAAGGAATTGTATTTACAGGAGCAGTGGATAATTGATACAAGCAGTGGCGTATTTTCAAATTTTTTGTGGGGGGGGGATCTATATATTAGGTATCTACAAGTTTATAATATAAAAAGCACATACGAGTTATGATGTAATAATTATATTATGTAGATTTCACTACTATTATGATTTATTAATACAAATTAATAGTTTTTTATAATTAAAAAGGTAAACGTCTTTTTTTTCTCGCCAGTTCTTCAATAACTTCTTCCGGTTTTATTGAGTAATTTTTATTTATTGATAACATCGTTAAACCGTTCAATATTCCCTATAAATAAATAAATAAATGTAAATAACAAGAATATTTTTTAAGTTCATATAAATTTACCTCTGACATGGAATTCCTTAGATATGTTTTAATTCTTTTTAAATTTGAAAATGTTCTTTCATTTGTTGCAGAGGAAACATTTAATATATCATGTATTTCATTTTGAGTCAATACTCTTTTGACGTAATTGAAAATATTGTGTCTATTTATATGGGACATGGATGACGTAGGGATATCAGTATCTGATCCTGAAACTACTGAATCTGTGTTACTTTGAATATTATAAACTTTTTGAGGTTTGAAAAAAGACTGAATATTTGGTTGCTTTTTAGGAGTCATAATTGTGATCTATTTAGAATAATATATAAAATACATTAATATTATGTATACCTAGTGGCTAGTGTATACAAGCATTGCAAATTTGGAAGTATAAAAATTTGTGTTATGCATCAAATAAAAATTAGATCATTTTAATATTTTCATTTTACACGTTACACCAAACAATAATATTTGTAAATTAAATTTGAAATTATAAATTAGCGATTACCTTACGTCCTTACTGTCTTGTTAAGTGTTTCGGAGTTCGTGTAGTGAATTAAGCAAATATTGTGTCAATGCCGTCAATAACAAACTGCAAATTATTACGGCCGAACGAACGCACTACGCAGAATGCCTACTATAACGTCAATAATAGTCGGCGTACCAACTAATATGATTATAATATATGATATATCATGTTATGTCTTAGGCCGCCTACACACGGAGCTATTTATTAGAAACTAATAACTGACGTAAATCACTAACCAGTTTACGTTCAGTCCCTAACTATGTTGTCCAATGGAACACAACAGACGGCGCTACTGGTTACTAATTAGTTACTAACGCGTTTGTGATTAGTTTCAAGTGATTCGACTGTCGTGTCACTTCCAAGTTGCGTCACCTCAAATTGTGTGACTTTTATAATAAAATCAAATTTTTTCTTGTTTAATTTTCCTTAATTAATTAAAGAATGAATGAACAAAAAAATAACATAAAGCTTGTAGAAGAAGTGGAGAAACATCCCATTCTGTACAATTTCACTATTCCTGGCTATTCTAGAAAGGACGAGACGGAAATAGCATGGAACGAAGTTGGAAAAATTGTGAATATGACAGGTAATTATTATAATAATCCTATTATATTATTAATTATTTTTTTCAATCTATTAGTAATAAATAAATGAAATAGATTTGTAAAACTTGTCTACATAATGAGTTATTATATTATATTATTTTATAGAAGTATACATTTTGTTATATTATATTATTTATAAACATTAGTAACAAAAATATTGATTATTCATTAATTCAGGGCTCGGAAGTTATAGCACTAAAAAAATTCATTTTTAGTGCTTAAATATGCACATAAAAATTCGATATGACAGACACGATTTTAAAAATAAACAATTTGGAAACGAACGGAATTATCTGACGATAACGACGTTCTACAAGGCCGTTTATTTTGGATGCGAACCATCTGAAAATAAAACAATTTGTTTTTGTTCACATATTCGTAGGCGGCTGTTTAGTTGGTAATTTAGGTTTTCAACAATGTGTTAACAAATATGCCCATAAAAACAATTTATAACTCCAAATTAGCAAAATAGCTTCTATAATATGTATTTTATGGAAATATACCCAACAATTGCACTAAAAACCTTAAATTAGCAAAATAGCAGTAAAAACCGTAAACACGTAAAAAAAAGCAAAATAAAATTTCGTGTATGACATCAGAGAAGTGTGAAATATATTTGTATCTTACGTTGGATGTTCTAGGATGAACCAAGAAAAATATGCATTTGCTAGAACTTCCGAGCTCTGTTCATTATATTGATTTTAAATATAGAATTTTAATCGGTTAAGTGAAACCCACAAATGTCTCAACGTTAAACCGTAATAATATAATTTATCATTCGGTCATACATCGGTATCGATTTTTGTCTATTTTAAGCTAAATATATGTTTTTTCCCCCAAAACGGAACACCGTGCATCAGTGCCAATATTGATATTGACACGGTCGTGTACTCGTGTCACATGTACGAGTATACCGTGGTGTATTATACTAATTTAAAGAAAAACAAGTTCTGTTATTGCTAAAAATACGTAAAACATTTAATTTGTGTTTAACACGAATTTTACATATGAAAACAAGAAAATTATGTAATTAGCAAATAAATAAAATTAATTATAAGTAATTTAGTTAATAGCATACTTCCATTGCCAAGACACAGATCCTCGTGAGGTAAGAAAATAATTGGCTAAATAATTTCTAAGTGCAGCTGGAGAAGAGGTTTCATTTACTGTCATATTTAGTGCAGTAGTTCTTATGACATTCTATCACATAGTTTCGAGAACACACCTTCAAATACATTTTCATCCTCATCCACACCTTCGACACACTCTGAAGTGATTTTTATACCTCAGGATGCAAATGTGAATAATGCTTCACAATTGGACAGACTAGAAACGTCAAGCAGTCAAAGCACAGCACAGTTTTATGAAGTAGTAAATGAAGCTTGGAATGAAGTAAACCAAGAGGAATACAATTCCCAATTATTAGATCAATACCATGTTTGAAAGTTTACAATAGTTTTTATATTTATTTTTAAATTATTATTAAAAAGTGTTTAATAATTAAAAATATTGTATTTTATAATTTTATATAATTTGAAAAAAGTTAATTTTTGTATTGTGTATGTGAACAGAAATTTCTTACCTTAGAGTAATTAATATCCGCTCCTCAGCATTGACACACTCTCTCATATTTGTATCTTTTTTGTGAATGGCAGGAGAAATCAGTTATACTAATTGTAAGTAACTATCTTTACACATGCGATAAAAACATAAAAATTTAGCGTCTGAAAGATTCAATTCTCGCGCGGCAACAAATAGTCTATGATGAAAATTTCTTTCAATATATGGATGAACCCAAAATCTTCTTTGTTTTCTATTTCTTTTGATATGGTAATAGTAATATGCAATCATCATTTTTTCATCACTGGAATCATCCATGGTATAAATAAATTGTGATACAGGTCCTCCTTCCATAACCAAACAGTATAAACTAGTGATTTCGATCACTTTACAGTATGAGCGTGTGCGGATCCGAGTCGCTAATGCGTTAATAATCGATAAGTAATTTAAATTACAAACCGTTTAGTTTCCAATGAGTAGCTCCGTGTGTAGAAGGCTTTAGTCGTCTTACGTTGTTATCGTCGTCGTTATCGTAGTCGTTTCCGTTGTCGTTGCCGTCGTCGTTGCCGTCGTCGTTGACATCGTCGTTGCCGTCATCGGTTCGTTATCGTCGTCGGACGGCGACGACGCGACAAAAATAACTAAAAGTTAAACCCAAGACCCAAGTTATTTAATATTTATACAAATATTGTATATTTTTTTTTTTTATAATAAAAACATTAAAAACCCATAATATAAAATTAATTTTCTCTTTCTCGGTATCTACGTACCAAGGTATTTATGAATTTTTAAATTTTTTTCTGGGGGGGGATCGAGACCCACCCCCCCCCTAAATACGCCACTGGATACAAGCTTAAAAGACTAATACATTAACAATAATCCCTATTCACCCTTCAGTCCAGTGTTGTGCATAGATAACCAAAATATTATCTAGATAAGATAACGGATAATGCATTAAAATCTCATCTAGATAAGATAAAAGATAATTATTTAAAAAATTATCTGGATAATAGGTAAAATATAATTAAATTTATCTAGATAAAAAAACAGTTAAAACTATATAAAAACATAATTTTAAACAGTTTCATCATTCGGAACTTACATTTGTAACATAGTTATATTTCTATGAGTAAAAAAATAAATTATTAAATATGTTTTAATTAGATTTAAATAATCTTAATCAATTTTGCTAATTTAGGCAAAAAACAGTTCATATAACTATTTTTTTTTCACAACCCAAATTTTTTAAATATAAAAATTTTAAGATATTATAAATATACTATTATGGTTTTATTTTCAGTTGACTGATCAAATTTATTTATTATAATTTAAATAATGTATAATTAAAAATGTACCTAGTTTTACAGTTTTGAATGCATATCTGTGTGTATGTATATTATATTTATGAAACTCAAAGTTGATATATCAATATCATCATTTTAAAACAGTATTTTATATAAATCGATAGGAATATTTATTTTATTTAACCGAACGTATTTCCAATTTACCAATAACAAATAAGTGATTACTGTTACCTTGTTACTATTTTCACTTCTCAGTAATTACTAACACGATTTAAGATATACTTTTACACTAATACTATATAGCCGTAGCCACTAGTTAGTGGTTACTGGTTGGCTTTATTATTATTTATTACTTAAATCTAAGTTAATACATTGTTATTTATGGAAAATTCCAGCTAGAAATTGACGTTTTATGCCCATATATTCACACAATTGTTATGTATATTATTAAAAAAAGAATAATATTAGCTATTAGGTATACGTATATTAAATTTTAGGCGTAAGCATTGGGCAGTAGGTATCGCTCAATCGTCGATAATATAGAAAATAAAAGTTAATCGTTATAAAATTGAATGGTATTTTTATATGTTTTCTGTGTAAATAATTATACTATACATTTTTTTCGTTTCTAGAATATGTATATTATTTAAAATTTAAAACGTACATACGGTAATATTAATTGTTTATTATTCCTCGATTCACTTCCCATAAAAACAAATTATCTTTTTCAAATTTATCTAGATAATTTATTTAAAAATTTTATTTAAAAATATGGATAGAAAGATACTTTAAATTATTATTATCTAGATAAGATAAAAAGATAAATGTTTTCATCTAGATAAAATTATTTAGATAATGCACAACTCTGCCCTTCACCCTTACTTGTATCTCACCCAACCGTCTGGTCGAATCTGTTTTATTAATTACCGTGCATGTTTATTTTAGAACCACCCATGTAAGCTCCATACTCATTTTAGATGCAACAATGGCAAATGTATTCCTCGTTATTTGATTGGCAACAATGAATGGGATTGTCCATATGGCGATGATGAAAATCCAAGCTTAAATGAAGTAAAAATAATATTTTATTAAATATTTATCTAGGAAAATTAATCATTACTTAGTCAGAAACTTACAACTTGTTGAAATATTGGTATTAATTGGAAAAAAACGATTTATTTATAATTATTATTATTTCCTATGTATTATGAAAATTGAAAGTGATACAAACAAATACCGCAAATTCCGACGATTATAAATGGTGAAAAAAATAAAGTAGTCCAATCCTTAGTCGTTGAGTAAACAAAGACGTTTTCCTCAGTTGAATAAATATTATGAATAATAGTAGCATACCTAAAACACATCTAATACGATATATTTACTCTTATGATTTGTAACGATATTAAAAATATGGAATCCATTGATTTCAACAATAAGTTAGCGTCCACAGAAGATATATCAATCCACTCAGATATATTTTCTAATGATATTACCACATATGGAAATAGTTCTACAAAATCATTTATCGCATCGTATTGTTGGACCCATCGCGTTAACATAAGAATTTTAAAGTTTTGACTTTTGGTTCCAAATCACTTTCATCAATTGTTGTTAAAATTAAATTTTGTGGCTTAGGAAAATTAAAAAAACAATACATTTTTTGAACGGTTCCTAAGCAATTTCTTATTGGTTGGATATTGCAAGCAGACGATAAAGCTAAATTTAAGGCTGTGCCATACAGTGCACATATAAGATACATATAGTTTCGTATTATGATTTGAACTCCTTTAATGTGCCCTGAATATTTGATGCTCCGTCATATCCCTTCTCACAAATATTATCACAATTAACTCAACACGAGTTAAGTCCTAAAATAATATTAATTATATATAGTTGATTTTGGTACTTTTCTAATTCTAATATACAGTTAATTGAGATACTTACTTAATTCATATTACATACTTATTCTCATTTATCATTAATACTTTTAACTAAAAAATAATATCTAACAGGGTTTCTTATGATTCATATGTTATTAAAATGAATGTCACTTGTTGTTGTACATGATAATAGTAAAGAACCAAGTATTCCTATACTAACTATAAAAACTGATGTACTGTTTTTTATTTTTTTTTAACCTTGTATAGGTAACTATAATATCATAATATAATTATCTAATTTTTTTTGATATTTTATGTCTTTGTTTTGGCACTCAGAATCGAAAAGCGTTTCGCAAAATCGTTACGATAAAGCGTTATGGACCCTGGTTACCTAGTTACCCCGGGTTACACGGTTACTCGTGGTTACCTGGAAACATTGAATCATTTATATGTTATTGGCTGTATATGATTCAAACTTGATGGAAGAGGAGTTTTGAGTGAAGGAGAAAGTGAGAGATGAGTAATCTAAATGTATGTGTGGTTAGGTGTATGTTATTTACCCTGGCAACCAGGGGTAACCAGAGTAACTATAACTAGGTTTTACTAAAAAAGGGCGATTTATCAGCAAAAATTCAGCAACGATATCAGCAAAGATTCGTATGCAATATGACTCACACCGTTTGTGTTTAAACCTTAGGTAACCAAAACTGGTGGAGATCATCAGCAATAAAAATTAAGTTTTTTATTCTGTTTTTGGAATTTTTCTAATATTTGCGCGAATCTTATCATATTATCAACTTTTTTAAAAATTTTGTTAATATGTCATACTTTTAACAATAACTGATATAAAACAATAGAAGTGTTATTTATAAATCATAGAATATAAACTATGGTATTGTATTAATTACGTTTTAAAATTCCGACCATTGATCAACTAACGGTAAGTATCATACCATCAATTGGATTTTTAATCGAAAACAGAAGAGCGAAAGCTCTTGATAATGTTTTTATTTTGTAAATTGATTGAAATTTCAATAGTGTAATACAGAGTTATATGGTTTGGTTGAATTTAGTTGAAATTGGATTATTTTTACTTCCTATTAATACTTAATTAATCATTTAAAACTTGACAATCTCACAAAGAAACGGTAAACTATATAAATAATTATTTATTGAAATTTTCTTATTTTCAGTTACAAACAAAATGTTTAAAAGATCAATTTAGATGTTATTCGGGTAAATGTATTGATTCAGATATGATTTGTAATATGCAAGTGAATTGTGATTACGGCGAAGATGAAAACCCAAATATGTGCAGCGTAAGAAAATATTTAGATTCTGAATGGAGTCATGTATTAATTGATCTTATGATGTTGATTCTTTGTTTGTATGATAATTTGCAAGTCATTTCACTGTTGAAATTTCATAACGTTTTGAGTATATAATCTTAAGGTTCAAAATTTTAACACAAGGTTTACAATAACTTTATCTTCAAATAACTATAATAAAATATCTATGAAATATTAAAGTTTACAATTTTACAAAATTACATAAAACAACGAAATGTTTACTAGCTTTATTTAAATATTTATTATTATACAAAAACTAAAGTCGTATTAACTTAAAAAATTTACAAGTTGTTAAGATTGGCATTTTTGAAATTTTTTTTTCTTTTTCAAAATACCTTACTTATTTGTAAGCAATATCTAAGCATTCAAAATACTCCATTAATTTATTTTTTTTTTTTTTTAGAAAGTACCTTCAATATAAGACTATATTGATATTTGGGGTGTCTAATTTTATAATAATGAATATTTTAACTTAGTGCAACATTTTAATATGTCTATATGATTTAAAAAAAATTTCTAACTTTTTTATAGAAACACCAATGTAAACTAAATGAATTTCGATGCAAGTCTGGTAGATGTATACAACCACATTGGGTGTGTAACAAAGAAATAGACTGTCCCGAAGGAGATGATGAAGACGTGAATATGTGTAGAGTGAGAAAACTTATTTCATACTTGAAACTGTATATTTCGTGAATATTCAAATTTTGATTTTAATGAAATTTTATCTACAATATCTATAATCTAAATATAAAAATGTGCATGTTTTCCAGACAAACACATGTGAACCAGATAAATTTAGATGCAAGTCTGGTAGATGTATACCATTGAACTGGGTTTGTAATAAAGAAGCAGGCTGTCCGGAAGGTGATGATGAAGACGTCGATATGTGTAGAGTATGATATTTATTTGACAATTTAAGCTATTTATCTCAAGAAAATTAATTTTTAATTTTGATTAAATATCACATAAAATATCCATAATCTAAAAATAAAAATGTACATGCTTTCTAGAAAAACACATGTAAGCCAGAAGAATTTAGATGCAAATCTGGTAGATGTATACCACAGAACTGGGTAAGTAATAAAAAAAAAGATTGTCCAGAAGGTGATGATGAAGACGTGGATTTTTGTAGAGTGAGAAAACTTTTTTGATATTTAGAACTGTTGACATTAAAAATAATGATCTTTTAATTTAAGTGAAATCTTATGTAAAGCCTCTACAATCTATAAATAAAAAAGTACATATTTTCTAGACACACTCATGTAAACCAGATGAATTTAGATGCAAGTCTGGTAAATACATAAAACTGATCTCGATTTGTGATAAAGAAAAAGATTGTACAGATGGAGATGATGAAGACGTAAATATGTGTAGAGTGAGAAAATTTTTTTGATAATTAGATCTGCTTATTTTAAAAATAGTAAATTATTATTTTAATGAGAAATTATCTAAAATATCCATAATCTAAAAATAAAAATGTACCTGTTTTCTAGAAAAACACATGTAAACACGATCAATTTAGATGCAAGTCTGGTCGATGTATACCATCGGGCTGGATTTGTGATTTAGAAAAAGGCTGTCCAGAAGGAGATGATGAACATATGGATTTTTGTAGAGTATGACAATTTTTGTAAATTTATGCTATTGATCTCATGAAAATCAAATTTTAATATTGATGAAAATACATATAAATATAAGATATTCATTATCTAAAAATAAAAATGTACATGTTTCCTAGACACACACATGCAAACCTGAAGAATTTAGATGCAAGTCTGGTAGATGTATACCACCGAAATATGTTTGTGATAAAGAAGAAGACTGTCCCGAAGGAGATGATGAAGAAGTGTATATGTGTAGTGTAAGAAAACTTATTGGATATTTAGAACTGTTTATTTTAAGAATAATAAATTATTAATTTTAATGAAATCTTATGTAGAATTTTTAACTACAATATAACATGCATATTATAGCGATTATGACATATTTCATACAAAATTGGACTTTATGGGCTTAAAAAAATATTTGTGAGGACCGATTATGAATATATTTTAGTTGTGATAGTTAAAGCTTATTGTTAACTTTGTATTCAATTGTCATGAATTTTTGGACAGCCAATTTTTATCTATTGATATTTAAAAAAAATATATATATAAATTAATTGTCTATAAATTGGTTAAAAAATTTCACAATGTTTGAAACTTAACCATTTAATAAAAACGATAATATAAATGTTTGGTGAAAATTTCAAGTGTGCTTTTATTGGTTTTTGAGTTAAAGCAAATTTAAAAAACCGAGATATTTTGTCAATTTTGAGTCTAGAACATCATGTGTTTTATATTATATTTGATGTGTTATATTATTTAATTATTCGTTGTTCAAAAGATTATAAAAAAATTTGGGTCATTGGTTCTAATAATATTTATATGACAGTATGAACAACTTCTGTTGATTTCTCTATTTAATTTTCAAGTATTTTGTAGTTTGACAAATTTTTTTTATCCAAATGCATGTAAGTGTCTTCAAAATCAATATAATATTTTGAAAAAATATGACTTAAAAGAATTGTCAATCTTAATAGTTGATAATATATTTCAAGTTGCTGTGGCTTATACTTTTGGAATAGTTGAAAATATTTAAAATCGTCTGAGGATAAATCCTTTATTTAATGCAATTTCATAAAAATTTTAATTTCAAACAGGCATTAATTTTTTTCTTTAAGTTCAGAAGAAATTGTTTTATAGTTTTTTAAAGAGTTATTTATGGATAACCTAGTGTTAAAATTTTGAAACTAAAGTATGTATAAAATAAATTTTAAGATTTTTAACTACAAAATAACTTGCAAATTATCCCTATCCTTTAACATTTCTTATTGAAATTTGAAATGAATGGGCTTATAAAAAGAATTCAGGTGAAACAATTTCTTATCATTTTTAGTTACGATAAATGTACTTTATTATAAACTTTGAATTAAATTTTCTGAGTTCTTGGACAGCCAAATTTTTTTTTATCGGTATTTCAAAAGAAAACTTTTGAAAAATTGAAAATTAAAATCGTCTATTACTAAGTCAATAATCTTCAAAATACTTCGAAAACGTTACCATGTATAGAAAACGCTAATTTTAATGTTTGGTAAAAATTTCAAGTGCATGCAATTTTTCATTTTTCAGTAAGAGCATTTTAAAAAAAGAAGAGTTTTTCATAACATGGTTTTGCATAAAAATTCCCGTTTTTTCGTAATTTTTTTATTCTTTTTTATCGTCAATTATAAAAAAGTGTTAAATAGTTTGATTCTGAACTCCTAAAATACCATCTTTAAACACCTTTCATACTTTTCTTACAGAAACATTTCTGTCTAAGAAAATTGAAACATTCTTAATAGGTACCCCAAAACTTTATGTCATACAAAAATAAAAAATAAAAAAACAAAACGCACATCATTGTAAAACCAATAGAATTCATCACTCCTTTCAAGAATTCAAAATCTACCTGTTTTCTAAATACACGCATGTAAACTAGATAAATTTATATGTAAGTCTGATAAATGTATACCATCGGAGTATGGTTTTTATATAGAAACTTACTGTCCAGATGTAGAAGTTGAAGACTAAATATATTATATATGTGTAGAGGGTAATATTTGTAGTGGTAGAACGTGGGAACATTGATTTTATACCTGCTGGACCAAACTCTCTGCATAATGATTGAATTGCTGAAATATTTATATACATATATATATATACCTATATACTAATATTATATTTTTATATTTAGAATATAACAATTTTTGACATTTTAAGCTGTTTATCTCATGAAAATCAATTTTTAATTTTGATTAAATCTCACTTAATATAATCAAAATCTAAATATAATAATGTACCCGTTTTCTAGATACACACATGTAAACCACAAGAATTTAGATGCAAGTCTGGTAGATGTATAATACCATATTCAGTTTGTAATAAAGAAAAAGACTGTCCCGAAGGAGAAGATGAAGACGTGGATATGTGTAGAGTGAGAAAATATTTTTGACATAATGAACTGTTTATTTTAAGAATTGTTAATTTTAAATTTTTAATGAAATCTTATTCATAATATCTATAATCTAAAATTACAAAAAATCGGTTGGGGCTTTGTCTGCTGTAAGGTTGGGGGTGGAGTGCATCTCGTTAATAGGATAGGTTTTTACAATTATTTTGTTAAATTTGAATGTTAAGATAGGTATCATTTTTTACGAATTATGATTCTGAACGGAGATGTTATATTGGTCTCGAATGAGATATTATAATAAATATTTGCGCACAACACTCTTACAGTACAGTGGTATCGACATTCTACACTCTGGCGACTGGTTCGAGAACCCAATAAACTAAAAATACAACAAGGTTTATATGAGCGAAAACAATTTTATTTAAATACAAATCCGTTATAACAAGAGCCACAGGGCTGATCGTAGCTGCAAGCTTGATTGTATTTACCGGATCTCTTAATCCTTGTGGTGTGTCGGATCTCACGGCTTTATGGTTTGTCGGATCTCACGGCCTCGTGGTTTGTCTGATCTGACGGGATACGGCGGGATATGCACGTATGTGAAACGTATCGTGTGAAAACAATGTTTCGTGTGCCGAACAATGGCGGACGAAAACAAGAAAAAGGATCTTGTGTACATATGTAAGGTACGGAGAACGATGTGCAAGGCATCTGTACGGCACCAAGAACATTGGACAATAAAACGAATGACGTCTGCGTACAGCTGCTGCCACTTGCGATGATGGACGCTGACGCGTTAGTTGCTTTGACCAAATTCGCATGGTAAACTGGCCTATTATATGGTTTCATGCAGGTCGTAGGGGGCGGGCAAGTTTAAATCAATGAAAAGCTTAAACATACTCCCCCTTGAAAGATCTTTGCAACTGTTGAAGGTTTTCTTCATCATAAGTCATTGACGAAAGATCTGAGATGGTAGGCTGTGACCTGAAATAGAAAAGACCGACGATAGTATCAGATACTTTGTCGTCCAGAAGATCAACTGGAGCGATGGTGAGCAGATGAGTTTGAGCGCAGTGAAAGTTGAAGTGAGCTGCTGAGCGATCATTCGGTTTTTGAGGCAGATCTATGGCTCTGTCTTAGTAAAAGTTTACAAGTAATGGCGAACTTATCATAAATAATTATCATACTACAACAACATCATAGTTAACATAGGTATTAAAATAGATAGAATAACACATTTTTTTTTTTATATTAATATCACAGCTTAATCATTGGAACAAATGAGATCATAAAAATTACAATTGTCATTAGGAACATAATGGTTAATAATAATAGTAAAATAATTAAAAGATACAAATACAAATAAATAACTTGCAGTATTGCACTCCACCGCAGTCCCCGGAGCGCAAGCGAGTGACGACAACTACAGTGGCAATCGAAGTTCACTGTTGGCAGATAATAAAATACAAGTGCAACAGGATATAATTTAAGGATAAGATGAAGACCGGATCTGGTCATTTGTGGGAAGCAATACCAACTTCTCCACAGGCCTAATAATAACTCCTTGATTGGTGAGGATCTTCACTACTCGAACAGTCTGATCGCGACCGAGCATTACCTCAATCACTAGGTGGAGCAGTGGGTGATTTGATGACCACCATGTTACCTATCTTAAGGTTCTGCTATTCTTCTGTCCAACGTCCACGAACTTGGAGCGTGTTCAGATACTCTGACGACCATCTTCGTCAGAAGTAACGAAATGCTTGTTGAAGGCGCTTCCAACGATTTCGAATACCTGACGATGTGGGGATCAACTCACCATCAGGTAGAGTCATCAATGTTTGACCTATCAAGGAGTGTCCTGGAGTCAGGCATTCTATTGTTGTTTTTATGAAAATCAATTATTAATTTTGATGAAATCTAAAATAGTATATCCATATTCTAAATATATAAATGTACCTGTATTATAGTCACACACATGTAAACCATATGAATTTAGAAGCAGGTCTGGTAGTTTATATACATCCAATTCAGGTTTGTAAAAAAAGAAATCGACTATACCAAAGGAGATGATGAGGGCGTAGATATATGTAAATTATGACAATTTTTGACATTTTAATCTGTTTATCTCATGAACATCAATTTTTAATTTTGATTAAATTTCACTTAATATAACCTTAATCTAAATATAAAAATGTACCTGTTTTCTAGACACACAAATGTAAACCAGAAGACTTTAGATGCAAGTCTGGTAAATGTCTAGAACCATATTTGGTTTGTGATAATGGAAAAGACTGTCCCGAAGGAGAAGATGAAGACGTGGATATGTGTAAAGTGAGAAATATTTTTTGATATTTAAAACTGTTTATTTTAAGAATTGATAATTTTTAATTTTAATGAAATCTTATCCTTAATATCTATAATCTATAATTACAAAGAAACGGATGGGGCTATGTCTGCTGTACAGTTGGGGGCGGAGTGCATCTCGTTCATAGAATAAGTCATTACAATGAGTTTGTTAAATTTGAATGTTAAGATAGGGATCATTGGTTACGAATAACGATTTTGAATGGAGATTCTATATTGGTCTTGAATGAGATATTATAATATATATTATGTTATATTTAATTTGAAATATAATGTCAATATTTGATTTTCAATGCTCCATAAGAAAATTAGACCTACGGACTTCATTAATTTGGAAATTATAGTTAAACAACTAATGTGGAAACTTCTTTTAAATTTGGTACCAAATGAATTATTCATCAATAATTATAATACCTAAAGAAAATGTAAAAAAAAATCAAATACTTTAATTTTATCGTAGTTGCCTTACAATCATTACAATATTTTGAAAAAAATATGAGTTAATGAAAAAGTCCATCTTAAAATCTGGTAAAAATTTCGAGTATCTGGGACTTATAATTCTGAATTATTTCAAATATTTAAAATCGTTTGAAAATAAATCGATAATTTTTATTAAATTTCCTAAAAATTAAATTTCAAACAGTTAAGATATTTTTTTCTTAAAGTCCAGCAGCCATTGTTTTAAAATTAATTAAACAGTAACTTATGAAAAACCAAGTGTCTATATTTTTATCCTTAAATATGAATAGATTAAATTTTACAAATTTTTAACTACAATATAACATGCACATTGTCGTGATTTTGACATATTTCATACAAATATGAACTTTATAGGCTTAAAAAATATTTGTGTGGAACGATTTTGAATTAATTTTTGTTGTGATAATTATAGCTTATTGTTAACTTTGTATTCAATTATCATGAATTTTAGGACAGACAATTTTTATTTATCGATATTTTTTTAAAAAAAAACTTAGAAATTAATTCATCAATAAATTGGTCAAAAAATTTTAAAATATTTTGAAAACTTAATCATGTCATAAAAACGATAAAATAAACGTTCAGTGGAAATTTCAAGTGTCCTATTTTTTGGTTTTTGAGTTAGAGAAAATTCCAAAAACCAAGATGTTTTGTCAATTTTCGGTCTAGATTATTATATATTATATATTATATTTGACGTGTTTTAGTATTTTTTTTTTTTTTGTTGTTCAAAAGCTTATAAGAATTTTTGGGTCTTTTGATTTCAATAATATTGATATCACACTGTGAATATATTCTGTGGAATTTTCTGATCAATTTTCAAGTATTTTGTATTTTGCTAAATTATTTTTATCAATGATTAAAAAAAAAAAAAAAAATCGAAAAGTTCAAATGCATATAAGTCGCATAAAAATCAATATAATAATTTGAAAAAACATGTCTTAGGGAATTGCCAATCTTAATAACTGGTAAAAACTTTGAAATTGCTGCAGCTTATATTTTTGGGATAATCCAAATTATTTAAAATCGTCTGAGAATAAATTTAAATAAATTCTTGTATAAAAAATTGAACCTAAACAATATATAGAATAAATTTAATGAATATTGAACTACAAAATAACTTGCAAAATATCCCGGTATTTTCATTTTTTATTCAAATTTGAAATGTATGGGCTTAAAAAAAAACATTGAGAGAAACAAATTCCATTTATTTTTAGTTACATTGAATATAATTTATTATTGACTTTGAATTAAATTTTCCGAGTTCTTGGACAGCCAAATTTTTTTTATCAGTATTTCAAAAAAAAACCTTTGAAAAATTGAAAATTAAAATCGTCTATAACTAAGTAATAATCTTCAAAACACTTCAAAAACGTTACCATGTATAGAAAACGCTAATTTTAATGTTTGGTAAAAATTTCAAGTGCATGCAATTTTTCATTTTTCAGTGAGAGCATTTTAAAAAAAGAAGAGTTTTTCATAACATGATTATGCATAAAATTTCCCATTTTTTCGTAATTTTTTTATCGTTTTTATCGTCAATTATAAAAAGTGTTAAATAGTTTGATTCTGAACTCCCAAATTACCATCTTTAAACACCTTTCATACTTTTCTTACAGAAACATTTCTGTCTAAGAAAATTGAAGCATTCTTACTAGGTACCCCAAAACTTTATGTCATACAAAAATAAAAAATAAAAAAACAAAACGCACATCATTGTAAAACCAATAGAATTCATCACTCCTTTCAAGAATTCAAAATCTACCTGTTTTCTAAATACATGCATGTAAACTAGATAAATTTATATGCAAGTCTGGTAGATGTAAACTATCGGACTATGTTTGTAATAGAGAAACTAAATGTCCAGATGTAGAAGATGAAGATGTAGATATGTGTAGAGTGTAATATTTGTAGTGTTAGAACGTGGTAACATTGATTATATACCTGCTGGACAAAACACTTTGCATAATGATTGAATTACTGAAATATTTATATACCTATATACTAATATTATATTTTTAAATTTAGAATATAACAATTTTTGACATTTTAAGTTGTTTATCTCATGAAAATCAATTTTTATTTCGATTAAATATCACTTAATACATCTATAATCTAAAAATAAAAATGTACCTGTTTTTAGACACGCACATGTAAACCAGAAGAATTTAGATGCAAGTCTGGTAGATGTATAATACTATATTCAGTTTGTAATCAAGAAAAAGACTGTCCCGAAGGAGAAGATGAAGACGTGGATATGTGTAGAGTGAGAAAACATTTTTGATATTTTGAACTGTTTATTTTAAGAATTGTTAATTTTAAATTTTAATAAATTCTTATCTAATATATCTATAATTTAGAAATACAAAGAACCGGATGGTGCATTTTCTGCATTACAGTTGGGGATGTAGTGCATTTCGGTCGTAGAATAGGTCATTATATTGAATTTGTTAAATTTATTTATTTTATGACGGGTATATAAAAAAAATTTGAGGGACAAAATTCGCAATTTTTTAAGTTTTCGATAAGTATGACTTATTATTAAATTCGTATTAAGTTTTTAAAGGTTCTCGGACAGCCAAATTATATTTATCGGTATTTCAAAATAAATACTTTGAAAAATCGAAAATTTTTATTGTCTATTACTAAGTTCATAAATGTCAATGTACTTCGAAAATGTTCCCATGTAGAGAAAACGCTTCTTTAAATGTTTGATGGAAATTTCAAGTGCATGCAGTTTTTCGTTTTTCGGAAAAAGCTTTTGAAAAATAAGAGTTTTTTTATAACGTGGTTTTGCATAAAATTTCCTGTTTTTTCGAAATTATTTTATCGTTTTTAAAAACTTTAAACTCCCGAAGTACCATCTTTGTTCACTTTTCCGACAGAAACATTTCTGTCTATAATAATGAAAAATGCATTTTCACTTCCCCAAAACATGATGTCATATAAAAATAAAAAATAAAAAAATAAAACATACATTATTGTAAAACCAACAGATTTCATCACCCCTTTAAGAATTTAAAATATACCTATTTTCTAAATACACGCATGTAAACCATATGCATTTAGATGCAGGTCTGGTAGTAGTATATACTTCCAATTCGGGTTTGTAATAAAGGCATAGACTGTCCAGAAGCAGAAGATGATGAAGACATAGATATATGTAAATAATGACAATTTTTGATATTTTTAGCTGTTTATCTCATGAAAATCAATTTTTAATTTTGATTAAATCTCACTTAATATAATCAAAATCTAAATATAATAATGTACCCGTTTTCTAGATACACACATGTAAACCACAAGACTTTAGATGCAAGTCTGGTAGATGTCTAAAAACAAATGCGGTTTGTAATAAAGAAAAAGACTGTCCCGAAGGAGATGATGAAGATGTGGATAGGTGTAAAGTGAGATTTGTTTTAATATTGAAAGCTGATTTTAATGAAATCTTATCTTTAATATATTTAATCTAATAATTCAAAGAACAGGACGGGGCTTTGTCTGCTGTACAGTTGGGGGTGGAGTGCACCTCGTTTATAGGATAGATCTTTACTAGGGCTCGGAAGTTGATGCATTTTGCATTTTCTTATGGAACGTTATAGACGATGCTCTTCTGGTCCCAGATGTGTTTCATTAGCATGTGAATCTGAATACCTTCGTTTTATTATGCATTTTTTTGTTTTTTGGGTATTTTTTACTTCATAATTCATTTCTTGACAATTTTAGGTTATTTTCCCATACCCATTATGCCGATAACTTATAACTTGGAAATTACCACGGACTAAGATTAGTATGCAATGATTTTGATATTTGAAATTTTAATAAAGATTTTTAAATGCATTTTTTGTCATTTCCATGTCATATTTACATTTTATTTTTTTTTAGTCATTTTTTAATGTTTTTTAGGTCATCAACTTCACTGTATCATTGTATACGACTCACGATTTTGAACTGAGATTATATGTTGTTCTGGAATGAGATATTATAATATATATGATGTAATATTTAAATTGATATATAATGTCAATATTTGCTTTTTAAATGCTTTAAAAGAAAATTAGACCTACGGATTTCACTGATTTTGAAATGACTATAAAAAAACTAATGTGGAATTTTCCGATAAATTTTGAACCAGCCAGATTATTGTATAAATAATTAGTATACCCAAAGAAAATGTAAAAAAAAATCGAATAATTCAAATATCTCTTAGTTGCATAAAAATCAGAATTATATTTTGGAAAAATATGAATTAATGAAAAAGTTCATTTTAAAAACTGTTAAAAATTTCGAGTATCTGTGACTTAAACTTTTTGAATTAATACAAATATTTAAAATAAATTTAGAATAAATCAATATTTTATTTATATTTCTCAAAAAATTTAAATTTCAAACATTTATAATATTTTTTTTTTAAAGTACGGCAAATTTTGTTTTATAATTATTTGAAGAGTAACATATGAATAACTAAGTGTTAACATTTTCAACCTTAAATATAAATAGATTAAATTTTATTAATTTTTAACTACAAAATAACATGCATATTATCGCGATTTGACATGTTTCATACGAATTTGGACTTTATAGGTTTAAAAAAATATTTGTAAGGAACAATTTTGATTTTATTTTAGTTGCGATAATTATTGCTTATTTTAAATTTTGTATTTAATTTTCACAAATTTTTGAACAGTCAATTTTTATTTATCGATATTTAAAAAAAAAAAAAAAAATTAGAAATTTATTCGTCTATAAATTGGTTAAAAAATATCAAAATATTTTGAAATCTTAATCATATAATAAAAACGAAAATATAAATGTTGGGAGAAAATTTCAAATTTTTGCTTCTTTGGCTTTTGAGTTAGAGCAAATTCTAAATCCGAGATGTTTTTTCAATTTTGGGTCTAGAATATTACGTATTATATTATATATTTGACGTGTTAAATTATTTGAATACTATTTGTTCAAAAGCTTATAAAAATTTTGGGTCTTTTGATTACAATAAAATTTATATGACAGTATGAAAAACTTCTGTTGAATTTTCTATGAAATATTAAAGTAATTTGTACTTTGAAAATTATTTTTATTAATAATTAAGAAAAAAAATGTAAAAAAATCATAAAGTTAAAATGCATAGAAGTGGGTTAAAAATCAATATAAATATTTAAAAAATTATAACTGAAAGGAATTGCCAATCTTTTAACTGGTAAAAAATTTCAATTTGCTACGGCTTTTACTTTTTGAATAATCGAAAATATTTATAATCGTCTGAGGATAAATCTTTATCTATGGCAATTTCATAAAATTTCAATTTCAGATGGTCATATATTTTTTTTCTTGAAGTCCGGAAGAAATTATTTTATAGTATCTTGAAGAGTTATATTTGGATAGCCTTGTGTTAAAATTTTGAAACTAAAGTATTTATAATATAAATTTTAATATTATTAACTACAAAACAACTTGCGAATTATCCCGATTTTAACAATTTTATTCACATTTGAAATGTATGGGCTTATAAAAAGAATTCTGGTGAAACAATTTCTTATCTTTTTTAGTTACGATATATATACTTTATTATATACTTTGAATTAAATATTCTGAGTTATTGTACAGCCAAATTTTTTTTAATTGGTTTTTTAACAAAAAAACGTCCAAAATTGAAAATTTAAATCGTCTATTACTAAGTCAGTAAATGTCAAAATACTTCGAAAACATTACCATGTATTGATAACACTAATTTAAATGTTTGCTAAAAATTTCAAGTGCATGCAGTTTTTTGTTTTTCATTAAGAGCATTTTAAAAAAAAAGAGTTTTTCATAACGCGGTTTTGCATAAAATTTCCTGTTTTTTACTAATTTTTTTATCGTTTTTATCGTCAATTATAAAATGTGTTAAAAAATTTGATTCTAATCTCCCGAAGTACCATATATATTAAGTATCTATATTTCCTTTTCATATTTTTCTTACAGAAAAATTTCTGTGTAAGGAAATCCAAGCATTTTTACTGAGAATCCCAAAACGTGATGTCATACAAAAATACAAAATAAAACAATAAAATACACAACATTGTGAAAATAATAGAATTCATCACTTCTTTCAAAAATTTAAAATGTACTTGTTTTCTAGATACGCACATGTAAACCAGAAGAATTTAGATGCAAGTCTGGTAGATGTATACCACCGAACTATGTTTGTGATAGAGAAACTAATTGCCTAGACGGAGATGATGAAGACGTGGTTATGTGTGGAGTGAGAAAATTTTTTTATTTTAAAACTTTATTTTAAGAATTGCGAATTTTTCATTTTAATAAAATCTTATCTATAATATCTATAATTTATAATAAAAAGAACCCAATGGGGCTTTGTCTGCCTTACAGTTGGGGCGAAGAGCACCTTGTTCAGAGGATAGGTTATTACAATGAATTTGTTAAATTTATTTATTTTAGTTGGGGCATATAAAAAAAAATTGAGGGACAAAATTCGCAATTTTTTAAGTTTTCGATAAGTATGACTTATTATTAAATTCGTATTAAGTTTTCAAAGGTTCTCGGACAGCCAAATTATATTTATCGGTATTTCAAAATAAATACTTCGAAAAATCGAAAATTTTTATTGTCTATTACTAAGTTCATAAATGTCAATGTACTTCGAAAATGTTCCCATGTAGAGAAAACGCTTCTTTAAATGTTTGATGGAAATTTCAAGTGCATGCAGTTTTTCGTTTTTCGGAAAAAGCTTTTGAAAAATAAGAGTTTTTTTATAACGTGGTTTTGCATAAAATTTCCTGTTTTTTCGAAATTATTTTATCGTTTTTAAAAACTTTAAACTCCCGAAGTACCATCTTTGTTCACTTTTCCGACAGAAACATTTCTGTCTATAATAATGAAAAATGCATTTTCACTTCCCCAAAACATGATGTCATATAAAAATAAAAAATAAAAAAATAAAACATACATTATTGTAAAACCAACAGATTTCATCACCCCTTTAAGAATTTAAAATATACCTATTTTCTAAATACACGCATGTAAACCATATGCATTTAGATGCAGGTCTGGTAGTAGTATATACTTCCAATTCGGGTTTGTAATAAAGGCATAGACTGTCCAGAAGCAGAAGATGATGAAGACATAGATATATGTAAATAATGACAATTTTTGATATTTCTAGCTGTTTATCTCATGAAAATCAATTTTTAATTTTGATTAAATCTCACTTAATATAATCAAAATCTAAATATAATAATATACCCGTTTAGCATTTTAAAAAATAAGAGTTTTTCATTACGTGGTTTTGCATAGAATTTCCCGTTTTGTCGTCATTTTTTTATCGCTTTGAAAATGTTTTAAAAAGTGTTAATATTTAAGTGAATGTTGATGTTGGTTATACACTTATACTTGAAGTTAATTATGGACTCGACGTAGTTTTTTAAACAGAAAATTACGCACGGAGAATCGTTTTTGAAAGTGATGGTTAGGTTATGTTCACCCGCTGAAACACGACGGTCTAACTCTGACAGTTTCGAAGTTGTTAGTGTTCAAACAAGGTATTATCGCGCACTAGGCTTGTGAGTGGTAGAAGGGACGATTTATGAGTCTTGGCTAGACGATATGACGAAAGAACGGCAGTAGCAGCTTCACAAAAGCCAAAGATTATTTTACGAGGTCGTGGTGAGGTGGAGATAGGTTTTCCAAGACGAAACGGTTTGAATTCTACTTGTACATCAGCAGAGAGTTTAGAAAATATATCACGTACAATATTTTTATCGTTATTAATTTTAGAAGGGAGATCGCGACGTAGATTCAGGAAGACCATACATAATAACATAATCATTCACGCTCGGTAAATTCATAGATAACATCAGTGATTTGAGTGGAGGGGGTAGCCGATGTGTTGAAGTGTTGGATTCAAGAGCAAGAACCTTAGATTCAAGTAGATCGACTTTAATACGGAGTTTTGAAATTTTGAGTGAGAGGGAATCAAAACGCGTAGTAAGAGCTTTGATGCTCGTTTTGAGTTCAGTACCTAAGGATTTGTGATCAGTCAATAATTGATCTTGAAATGATTGGATGCGCTCAATGGCTTTTAAGATGTCATCATTCGAAGTGCCTTTCTTATAATGCCTTTCTTAGATGTAGAGGAAGATGCAGAATTTGAGCGGGTATTTACTGGTGAAGTTTTGTACAAAGATTGGGGCATTATAAGTAGTTGATAAAATGTAATGAAGAATTTAACTTGTGTGGCAACTGACATGCACTATGACACACTGTATAGAGATGATTTCTGTGCACGCAGTGTATCGATGTGAGTAATCGGTTCGTATCTCGAACCAGCATATGTAATTATAAGGCGGTAATTATAAGGAAATTAAAAACAGCCCACGTGAACCTTGTACAGATAAGAATTTGAAATAACTTAGGAATATTTTGGAAACCGTGTAATTATGCGGAAAACAAAATAATTCTCCTTGTATGGAGAATTTTGGGCGGTTCGACACAAAATCGATGTCAGTCTACGCATGCACTTAAAATAGAATAGTTAAAACAATGTACGCAATAAACAAGCAAATACTTCCGGAGAAATATACGAAAAATTCGAGAACAAATTTTACTATTGTAGTACGAGTTTTTTTCTCGAGTCAGGCATACTATTATGTAGGTACACTCTTTAAATAATAATTAACAAAGTATACATATAAAGTAAAACTGTAAGTATAAATATAAAAGATAAACTGTAGATAAAATAAAAAAGATAAAATAGATAAACAGATTAAAATAATTTAAGGTCACATAAATGGTAAATGATTTCGTTTTTTGGTTCATAAGATTTCAGCCCAAAAACTAGCTACATTTTTGGCACTGTCATTTGCATTCGTAATATCATCTTGTAGTAAGGACAGATTGGGCCTTGTAGAATATGTTTCATTGACTGTTCCATCCCACATTCACAAGTTGTAGATGTTCCTTCAAGTAGTCCCCATTTCTTCATGTTATCCTTATTGCGTTCAACTCCTGTTATCATTCGGTTTAAAGTTCTCCAAATGGGCCATTCTAATTGATTCCCTGATGGTACGCTTCGCTGGGGACCCATCTTTTGTCTCTAATTTAGTTTGTCTATTTGTAGTAAGAGTGAAAAAATATGATTATTGTATATTTTATCCTTATTATAATTGTATATTTATTATGAGTATTGATAAAGAAAATTATGAAACTCCTTGTGAAAAACATTATAACATACTGATAACGGCTACATCAACTGGATTTGTAGAATTTCAAGAAAAGTTTGATGAAATCATGGCCTCTGCTGAAACAGAAAATACTGCTCGTACAATGAGTGCCAAAATTAACTTTTAAATGAATATAATCCACGAAAAAGGTAAATCCTTCTTAATTTCTTTCTTAATTCAAGAAGGATCAGGAATAATTCCAATGTATTTACCTTTTTTATTACCACACATAATAAAATATATGACATTACTGCCACTGTGATCTGGTATAATGGTGCCCATTTTTGGTTTTGGTGATGAAACTTCAAGTTCAGCAACAGTAGAATCAAGTATCCAAAAACTTAAGAATGGTACATTAAATCAGTAGTCTTTACCAAATCATTGAGTTCACCAATGATATTGAAGGATCCATCATTAACATTTGTTAACATTTGTTAACTTTTAACTTGTAGCAGTAATGTTTTGTCCACTTTTTAAAAGAGATGATCCACGAAGTGAAAATTTGTGATATTCAAGAAATGATTCAATATTTATAGGTAAATCTAAGTGATTTAATGTACCATTCATAAGTTTTTGGAAATATGATTCTACTGCTATTGAACTTGAAGTTTCATCAACAAAATCAAAAATGGGCACCATTATTCTAGACCACAGCGGCAATAATTTCATACATTTAATTATGTGTTGTAATAAAGAAGGTAAATATATTAGATTTATTCCTGATCCTTCTTCAATTAAGGATTTATTTTTTTCATGGACTTGTCGTGTCCAAGATATGAATGGATTATCTTAATTTAAAAGTTCATTTTGGCGCTCATTGCTCGAGCATCATTTCTGTTTCAGCATAGGCCATTATTTCAAGAAATGCAATTTTCACTTTTCTTGAAATTCTACAAATTCAGTATGTTATAAAGTTTTTTACAAGAAGTTTCATAATTTTCTTTATCAATACCATTAATTGTTTCATTGGTTAAACTACAAATAGTGACAACAATAACGTATGAATACCTTCTAATGTTTGACTCTTTACCATAAGTCCAATAGTTCTTAATATACATTATCTTACTCTAGGAGGTGCTAATTTAAGTGGTGTCTTATAACTAGCTAATTTAATAAAATGCACAACATCAATCCAAGTAAACGGATTTTATAATATTAGGTATTTATTTTAAGAAATAAAAATAAATACTATTTTAAGACACTGTATAGTGTATATAGTTATATTTTGTACAGATGAACAGTCAAAATAGGTATTATTTTAATACAAAGTATTAGTAAGAAATGTTTACGTAGGTATAAATACTAATTATAGAATAACAACACATGTTAAGCATAATTTAATTTTTGTGTTTAAACAAATACAATACATTATTATATCATTACAATATATAAAACTATAATTATTTAGTTTGTATCATTGGGATACCATATATTTTATTCACTCATGTAGTTATTTAAATATATCAAATTGATCGTAAAAATTCATACTAATTACGTACTAATTATTTGCATATTCAATTTTGTAAAATAGTTGTTTTTGATGGTGTGAGGGGCTGGGGTAACGTTACCTTGACCCCTCCCGCAGAAAATGAATTTTTCGCAGTGAATGAGTTGCGTACAAATTCTGAAATTGATTGCATACTAATTGTATGCATGAAAATCATTATAAATTTCTTGATGGTAGGGGGCGCAGGGTAACGGACGTCATCTTTATTCACTTTTCTGACAGAAAATTTTCTGTCTATGATAAGGAAAGCATTTTAACTACCCCATAATACGATGTCATACAAAAATAAAATATAAAAAATAAAACACAAATCATTGTAAAACCAATAAATTTCATCACTCCTTTCAAAAATTTTAAATGTACCTGTTTTCTAAATACACGCATATAAACCATATGAATTTAGATGAAGGTCTGGTACTTGTATATATTTCCAATAAAGGTTTGTAATAAAGGAATAGACTGTTCAGAAGCAGATGATGATGAAGACATGTAAATTATGACAATTTTTGATATTTCATGCTGTTTATCTCATAAAAATCAATTTTTTATTTTTATTAATTCTCACTTAATATAACCATAATCTAAAAATAAAAATTTAACTGTTTTCTAGACACACAGATGTAAACCACAAGATTTTAGATGCAAGTCTGGTAAATGTCTAATACCAAATATAGTTTGTAATCAAGAAAAAGACTGTCCCGAAGGAGATGATGAAGACATAGATATGTGTACAGTGAGAAATCTTTTTTTATTTTTAAAACTTTATTTTAAGAATTATGAATTTTTAATTTTAATAAATTCTTATCTATAATATCTATAATTTATAAAAAAAGAACCCAATGGGGCTTTGTCTGCTTTGTCCAATGGGGCGGAGTGCAACTCGTTCATAGGAAAGGTCATTACAATGAATTTGTTAAATTTATTTATTTTAGTACGGGCATTTAAAAGATATTTGAGGGACACAATTCCTAAATTTTTGAGTTTACGATAAGTATGACTTATTATTAAATTTGTATTAAGTTTTCAAGGATTCTCGGAAAGCCAAATTATTTTTATCGGTATTTCAAAATAATTACTTTGAAAAATTGAAAATTTATATCGTCTATTAGTGAGTTAATAAATGCCAATATACTGCCAATATACTTCGAAAAAGTTACCATGTAAAGAAAACGCTAATTTAAATATTTGATGAAAATTTCAAGTGCATGCAGTTTTTCGTTTTTTGGAAAAACATTTTAAAAAATAAGAGTTTTTTTATAACGTGGTTTTGCATAAAATTTCCCGTTTTTCGTCATTTTTTTATGGCTTTTAAAATGTTTTAAAGAGTTTGATTTTAAACTCTTGAAGTTCTACCTTTATTCACTTAACTGACAAAAGAATTTCTGTCTAATATAATGAAAGTATTTTACCACCCCAAAACATGATGTCATACAAAATAAAAAATAAAAAAATAAAACACACATCATTGTAAAACTAATAGATTTCATCATTCAATTCAAAAATTTAAAATGTACCTGTTTTCTAAATACACGCATATAAACTAGATAAATTTCGATGTAAATCTGGTAGATGTATATATTTTCAATAAAGGTTTGTAATAAAGGAATAGACCATCCAGAAACATATGATGATGAAAACATCTAAATTATGACAATTTTTAACATTTTATGCTGTTTATCTCATGAAAGTTAATTTTTTATTTTGATCAATTCTCACTTAATACATCCATAATCTAAAAATAAAAATTTAACTGTTTTCTAGACACGGAGATGTAAACCACAAGATTTTAGATGCAAGTCTGGTAAATGTCTAGAACCATATTTGGTTTGTGATAATGGAAAAGACTGTCCCGAAGGAGAAGATGAAGACGTGGATATGTGTAAAGTGAGAAATATTTTTTGATATTTAAAACTGTTTATTTTAAGAATTGATAATTTTTAATTTTAATGAAATCTTATCCTTAATATCTATAATCTATAATTACAAAGAAACGGATGGGGCTATGTCTGCTGTACAGTTGGGGGCGGAGTGCATCTCGTTCATAGAATAAGTCATTACAATAAGTTTGTTAAATTTGAATGTTTAGATAGGTTTCATTGGTTACGAATAACGATTCTGAACGGAGATTCTATGTTAGTCTTGAATGAGATATTATAATATATATTATGTGATATTTAAATTGAAATATAATGCCAATATTTGATTTTTAAATGCTTTAAAAGAAAATTAGACCTACGGATTTCACTGATTTTGAAATGACTATAAAAAAACTAATGTGGAATTTTCCGATAAATTTTGAACCAGACGAATTATTTCATCAATAATTTTTTTTTTTTTTTGGTGGGAATTTTCCGACCTTTAAGTCCATCCCGTAAAACAAATTTCCCTCCACCCCACTTTGTCTTCAGCCACTCTCTCCAGTTTGCTCTTGGATCCACTTCTTTTACCTCTCTCTTCACACAATCTTCCCATCTGAGGCGTGGTCTGCCTAGTTGTATTTTTCCTTTCGGATCCTCTTTAATTACTGTGTTTATCATAGCGTCTTTTTTGCTCAAAGCGTGACCCGCCCACATCAGTCTTCTTTTTCCGACTTCCCTTGAAATACTTGGTCATTGGAACAAGTTATATACTTTCTCATTGGGTCGAATTCTCCATTCTTTGGTTCCTGTGTCGAGACAAGGTCCATTGTTTCGGCTTAAGACTTCTTTCATAGATGTCCAATTCTATTTCCTCTATCTTTCTTGAAGTCCATGTTTCTGACCCATATAGGATGACAGGACGTATTAATATCATACATATTTTATTTTTAAATTTAGGGATATTGATCTAGATTTTAGCAAGGTTTCCAAACTAAAATAGCAGTTGTTGGCCATTTGTATCCTTTTTGAAATCTCTACTTTTAACTCATTGTCCTGAGTTAAAAGGACACCTAAGTATTTAAATTGTGGAACCCTGTGAAATATATGTCCATCTACATTCATACTTTCTCATATATTCCGTTTTACTATCATTTATTCTGAGGCTGACTTTACTCGCAGCATCCCTTAGTTTCTTACAATGTATTTTAACTATTTAAATATTGTGTCCTATGATGGCAATATCGTCGGCATATGCTAGAAGGCCTATCTTTGACAGTCCTAAGGTTATATTTTCTGATATATTCATATGTGTGACCATCTTTTCTAGAACTAGGTTAAATAGGATTGGAGATAATGTATCCCCTTACCTTAAACCAGATGTTACTTTGAACGATTTAGATGTAGAGTTCGCTATTTTAATTTTTATTTCTGAATTTTCTATAGTCGCTTTAATCAGGTTAATTAACTTTCTTGGCATATTGAACTATTTTAATAAAATAAATAGTGTTGGTCTATGTATGGAGTCGTATGCTTTCTCAAAGTCTACAAACAAGGTATAGACCTCCCACATTTGTTGTAATATCTGCCTTGTAATAAATATTTAATCTGTAGTGGATCTATTTGGCCTGAAACCTCCTTGGTAGTCTCCCAGTATTCCTTAGGATACTGGTTTAGTTCTATCTAGGATGCAGTACGATAAAATTTCGTATGTTGTATTGAGTAAAGCAATGACCCTATAATTGTTGCACTCGAGTGGATCGTTTTTTTATATATCGGACATACTAATGCGGTTCTCCAATCTTTCGGGATCTTTTCTTCTTTCCATACTAATTCTACTAGGTTATGTATATTAGATATGGTTTTTTCATCTAAACTTTTTAGAATCTCAGCCTGGATTCCATCTTCACCCGGAGTCTTATGATATTTTAGCCTCTTAATTTGTGCTGCTATATCAATTCTGTCTGGTGGGAGGTATTCGATTTCGTTTGGTTCTACGTCAGTCCAAGTGAATGAGTTTATAGACTCGTCATAATTAAAGAGGTTCTCAAAGTAATCTTATCATTTATCCAAGACATCGTTTGGGTCTATAATCAATGTACCATCGCGATTTCTTAAGAACTTTTCTTGCTTCTTGAATCCTGTTCTAAGGGCATTGATATTTTGGAATAGTTGACATGACCTATTCGATTTTTGGTATTCTTCTGTTTCTTCTAGCATGTTCTTAGTGTACCTTCTCTTTTCGTGTCTGATTATATTGCTTTCTTCTTTTTTGAATATTATGTAGTTATTTTCTTTATCTACGTTGTCTGTGTCACTAAGCCACTGTATTCTACTTTTTTTTTCCGTTTTAGTGCTCTCCTACATATATCATTAAATCATGGTTTATTCGATTTCTTTTGTTTTCCTATTATAGCATCAGATGTTCCAAAAACTCTGTCCCCAGGCAAATTTGCTTGATCCTGAACATGTTGTATTTTTTACTAGGTAGGGTTGTTAGCCCTACGCTAAACCCCCTACCAGGAGGGCCAGACCACACCAACTAGTTAAAGTCAGTGTGGGGATATTGAAGTACACAATGTTGTTTACTGGGCGATGTGCGCGCCACTTTCCCTACACCAGGATCAATATCAATAATTATAATACCTAAAGAAAATGTAAAAAAATCAAATATTTCAAGTATATCGTAGTTGCCTAAAAATCAGAATAATATTTTGAAAAATATATGAATTAATGAAAAAGTTCATCTTAAAATCTGGTAAAAATTTCGAGTATCTGAGACTTATAATTTTGAATTATTTCAAATATTTAAAATCGTTTGAGAATAAATTAATAATTTATTATATTTCCTAAAAATTTAAATTTCAAAAAGTTATAATATTTTTTTCTTAAAGTCCAGCGACCATTGTTTTTAAATTAATTAAAGAGTAACTTATGGAAAACCAAGTGTCAACATTTTAATCCTTAAATATAAATAGATTAAATTTTATAAATATTTAACTACAATATAACATGTACATTATTGCGATTTTGACATATTTCATACAAATTTGGACTTTATGGGCTTAAAAAAATTTTTGTGTGGAACGATTTTGAATATATTTTAGTTGCGATAATTATAGCTTATTATTAACTTTGTATTCAATTTTCATGAATTTTTTGGACAGCTAAACTAGCTAAACTACTTCTAGACTAACTGCTTAGAAGGAGAAAATGAAGACGTAGATATGTGTAGAGTGTACATTTTGTAGTGATAGAATGTGGTAACATTGATTTGATACATGCTAAACCAAACACTTTGCATAATTATTGAATTGCTGAAATATTTTTATACCTATATACATACTTTTATACTAATATTATATTTTTATATGTAGAGTATAACTTTTTTTACATTTTAAGCTGTTTATCTCATGAAAATCAATTTTTAATTTTGATTAAATCTTACTTAATATATCCTTAATCTAAAAATAAAAATGCACATTTTTTCTAGACACACAAATGTAAACCAGAAGTATTTAGATGCAATTCTGGTAGATGTCTAGAACCATATTTGGTTTGTGATAATGAAAAAGAGTGTCCCGATGGAGAAGATGAAGACGTGGATATGTGTAAAGTGAGAAATATTTTTTGATATTTAAAACTGTTTATTTTAAGAATTGATAATTTTTAATTTTAATGAAATCTTATCTAGAATTTTTAACTACAATAAAACATGCATATTATCGCAATTTTGACATATTTCATACAAATTTGTGCTTTATGGACTTAAAAAAATATTTGTGTGGAACGATTTTGAATATAAAATATATTAATTAAAGTATATTATATTGTGATAATTATTACTTATTGTTAACTTTGTATTCAATTTTCATGAATTTTTCAAATATTTTCCTACAATTTCCAATATTTTTTAGTTACCATAAGTATAACTGATTATTAACTTTGAATTAAATTTTCTGAGTTCTCGGACGGCCAAATTTTTTTTATCGAATTTTAAAAAAAAAACTTTGAAAATTGAAAATTTATATTGTCTATTACTAAGTCAATAAATGTCAATGTACTTCGAAAACGTTACCATGTAGTGAAAACGCTAATTTAAATATTTGGTGAAAATTTCAAGTGCATGCAGTTTTTTGTTTTTCAGTAAGATTCCAAACACAAAAAGATCACTGTCAGCATGCCGTGCGGAATCTGCGTCCTTTGTCCTTAAATTATTAATGTATTTTTGTAAAATTATCCCATACATATTATGTAACTTATGCAATTTTTGTATTACTGCAAAGGTAATTTATATGTCTTTGATTTAATTATTTGTATTGTATTTTTATTAGTGTAATTATATTGTTATATTTATTTTTCGCAAACGTAAATTGCCGGGTGGTATTCAGTGTTGCTGGCTATATGATAATTTTTATTATTATATTATTATGATTATTATTATTATTGATCACCCGTCGACGAGAGTGATTACGATTATACCATTATAAGGGTATTGGATAATAATTCACTCGATCGATAACAATATAAACCTAAACTTGTTGTCGTATACGCCGATTGGATCGATGTATCGACATACACAAAAAAAATTTTATCAACACTTAAAAGAGCATAAACTCCCTATGGTGATCGAGTCACACGATCACCAAAAGAGTCCTTTATTTTCTTCTGTCTTTATATTCTACATAATATACGTAAACTTACTGACTAAGATGATTTTTAAATATTAATACATTTTAAATATACGTAAACTTACTGACTAGGATAATTCTAACAATATTAAATTTCTAGTGTACATTCTGTTGGACGATAGTTCCCAAACCTAACCATAATTTGTTGAGCACTATTTTAGCGCTGATTTGTTAAAATTGCCTAATATTACATTGTATATCACTATTCAGTACTCCCGAGTCCCGAATCATTCAGCCGGTGCGTGACTCAATTCTGTAATAATTTAAAACCCGATGAAAATTTAATAAAACACAAAATTTAATTTAATCGAGCAAGAAGTGTTAGTTATTTATTATAATATAATACCAACTTTGACCCCTTTGAACAAACTTAAATTTTACAAGTTATTTCCAGGCAAAAAAAAAAAACTTTTAAGTAGCACTTTTTACTTCATAAAATATTGTAAAATTAAATCAAATGAACAGAGTATAAATAATAAATTAGACATTTTTTATTTACCAGTGATAAGAATACAATTATTATTTGTAGGTAAAAAGAGCAAACTATTTTTTTCATTTTTGGTCGAAAAGAGGACGTGGACAAAAAGAGGAAGGTCATTTTTGGGCGAAATGAGTACTGCCCATTATAATTAGAGCCCTTAAGTTCAAGCCCTAAAAAAAGCCTAAGTGAATTCATGCACTCGAAATTGGCAAAATATGCCTTAAAAAGTTTAAATATATACATTTATACGCACTAAATATCTAAAATTATGCACTTAAAAATGCTTATTTGAAACATGCATAAATAATTTTGGAAATAACATGAATTATCCATCCATTTTTTTATAATTATATTTTATTTTCTATGCCACAATTAAAAAAAAAATGTACACGGATCTGAATAAATAAATTGAATAATGTAATTTTACCTTACAATTGAATTCCCAAACATTTAATATAAATATAGAATATATTGATATTATAATTAAAATTTATAAATGATCGCGTTTTTCTTTTTCATCAAATGTTGATTCTTTCATATTTCCATAAAAACTGCATATCGATATAATAATATGATTAAATATATCAAAATAATCAGTGTTGTGCATTATCTAGATAATTTAATCTAGATAATTTATCTACATAAAATATGATTATCTTTTTATCTTATCTAGATAAAAATTATTTTAAGTATCTTTTTACCTTATCTAGATAAATAAATGGGTTATCTAAAAATAATTATTTAGATAATTATTCAGTCAATGATTTAGAAATTATTAAATCCCGAATATTCATCGCGTTTCGTATTAATAATAATAATAATAATAATTTCATGGCAATAAGTTATGAGTTTTATTATATTATTCCTTAGAATATCTATAATGTATAATGTTTTACATGTTTAGTTTTGGTATAACTATTAAAATTATTTTATTCTAATTACTTGCATAAACATAAAAAAATATATTTTATAAAAATGTCAAAAATAAATAAATATAGTTTTAATTTTTATTAAGTATTTAATGATGGTCTTCTGATGTTTTATTATGTATTCTTAACTATTTACATATATTTTATAGACACAATTTTGTAACAGAATTTTGAACAATAAAGTATTTTATTTACATTTAATCCTAATTTTTAAAAAAGTAGATTAGGTACAGAATAATAGTTTTAACTATTTTTTCAGTTTTTTCTTCATTATAAAATACACTTGACGCAGCAATCCTAACTTGGGAAAAAGAAGAAAAATGCCCAACCGAAATATTATTACTATCCTCGAATCTACAATATTAAATATTAATTATCTATTTTTTATCTAGATAAATGTGGTTATTTTTTATTTATTATCTAGATAAATATTTTAAATGTTATCTATTTATCTTATCTAGATAAATTTTCAACGCATTATCTGTTATCTTATCTAAATAATTTTAAAGTTATCTGTGCACAACACTGAAAATAATGTATAATATGCCCGATAAAATAAAAATATGCATTAATATGCCAAATAGGCAAAAACCCCTGTATGCAAAGACATGTAAAAAAATACTTCATGTATTTTACCGTGGTACTATGAAATGGATTTCTATAATTCTAAGCCATTTAGTATTAAATACTTATCACATAGGTACGTACAATCCTCCGGTTTGGTATTGTTTGTATACATAGTGTTTTTTTTCTTTTCCCATTGCTAAATTTGCAAAATGTATTAAAGATACTATACGGCATGCGGACATGCGATCCGTCTTCGTCGTCATTGCAATCACATAAAAGCGAAAAACTTTTTGTACATCATTACTTTATTATTATTGTTATTATTTTGTGAACATTACCGCGTGTAGCTGATAGTCAACAGAGTGGTTATTTTAAATTTTATTTAATTTTTTTCGTCCTCTATTTGTTTATGTCATTGGCGTGTTATAGAAATATGACTCGACGTAATTTTTCTCGATTTAACTTTAATCGTATTTTTATTTTTTCGCAAAATCCGTGACTGTCACCGAACGACGTAAAAGTGGATCGGGGGGGGGGGGGTAGTGACTGAGCCCGAGTTCTTCACTTTTGCAGCCCCCTTCGCTATCTCTATATCTGGATAGTTGTTGTGTAAGGTAATGTAACAGTGTCGGAGTAGGTGATAGTACTGATAGTAGTGAATATTATTGTATCTGTTATACTTGATATATTTATATATATATATATTTATTTATTATAATTTTCAAATACTAATCAAAATACTTATTTGAATTACTAATGTTTTCAGAATATGTATTCAAATACTTTTTTGACGGATTTTTGACTTCATTTTTAATAAATACTTATTTCCAAAACACATAATTAACATACTTTAATATTTTTATATATAATACAAGTAATGGTTATACAATGCATTCATAAAATATTCAACTTTTTAAGGATTAATGATACTGCATTAAGGGAAAACTAGAGGCTATAAGATTAATACAAGATTAAATTAAATTCATTAGAAAGTTATATATATATATATATATATATATATAGGTATAGGTATATATTTATATGTATATAATACTAATTGTTCCAATATATTTTATTTACATGGTGTGTAATTAGCAGTGGTTGAATTGGAAAAAAAAATAGAAGAGGGATGCAAAAGTTTAAAAAATATGTTCGTCCCCCCTCCGTGTATAAGGTATTACATGCGTCGTAATAAATTAGAAGAGGTACGCTAAAATATTTTTAAAATAGAAGTGGTACTCGGTCCCCCGCGTCCCCCTCACCCAATTCAACCAATGGTAATTAGTATCAATGACTGAAATATTTACATTATTATTTTAATAACTCATTATTGTTGTAGGCATGTACTATTTTCTA